>PVJS01019371.1:0-33789 GCA_004027185.1 Glis glis | reverse complement strand
TTTTTTTTTTTTTTTTGCGGTACCAGGTATTGAACCCAGGGGCATTCTACCTCCGAGCTACACCCCCGGCCCTATTTTTATACTTTATTTTGAAACCGGGTCTCACAAAGTTGCAGAGGGCCTCACTAAGTAGCTGAGACTGGCCACGAACCCGGATCCTCCAATCTCAGCCTCCCAAGTACTGGGATTACAAGCATGCGCCACCATGCCCAGCCTCTCTGGGTCTTCTTATAGTTGATTTCTAGTTTATTCCATTATGGTCTAAAAAGATGCAGGGGATTTTGCCACATTACTTGAACTTGCTAGTACTCACTTTTTGGCCTACGGTATGAACTATTTTATCTTTATTTTTTTTGCTTATTTAATATTTTATTTATTTTTTAACGTGCTTTTATTGGTGCATTGGAGTCTTACATTGCAATGAATATCTATTTGATGTTAACATATATGCACACAGCTCTTAGTGACCCCCCGCCTCCTCCCACACGTATGAAGTACCAAGAATGATATTGGTATATTTTCACATGTACATATTGTTTATGGTAGTAATTCCATTAATTCCCTTCCTTCTTGTCCTCCCCCTTCCCTTGTACCACTTCCCTTGTTCCACTGAGGGTTCTCCATTATCAACCAGAGTCCCTTGTGTGACCCTACTACTCCTTAGGTTGCACATATTAATGAAAATATATGTCCCTTCTTTTTTTGTGATTGACTGATCTCGCTTAACATAATGTTCTCCAGATCCTTCCACTTTCTTGCAAATGATGTCATTTTGTTCTTGTTTATTGCTGAGTAGAATTCCATTGTGTGTATTTCCCACAATTTTGTAATCCACTCATCTGTTGATGGACACCTAGGTTGGTTCCATGATTTGGCCACTGTGAACTGTGCTGCTATGAACATGGGTATGCATATATTACTGTAGTTTTCTGGTTTCAATCCCTTTGGTTTGATACCCAGTAGTGGTATAGCCGGGTCATATGGTGGGTCTGGTATGGACTATTTTAGAGAAAGTTCCATGAGCAGCTAAAAAAATGTGAATTCAGCTGTAGTTGGGTGGAATATTCTGTATGTGTCAAGTAGGTCCATTTGATTTATGGTGTTCCTTAGATCTGAGGCATCTTTACTAACCTTTTGTCTTGAAGATAGATCTAGTGGTTTGAGAGATGTGTTGAAGTCTCCCAATATTATTGTATTGGGATCTATGTGTGATTTAATGTCACGAAGAGTTTCTTTTATGAAAGTGGCTGCACCTATGTTTGGGGCATAAATGTTGACTATTGTTATATCCTCTTGCTGGATTGTTACTTTTACCAGTAAGAAATCACCTTCCTTGTCTCTTGTGATAAGTTTAGGCTTGAAGTCTAATTTGTCTGATATTATAATTGCTACTCCTTCTTGTTTTTGAGTTCCGTTAGCTTGGATTACCTTGTCCCATCTCTTCACCTTTAGTTTGTGCATATCTTTGCTTGTAAGGTGAGTTTCTTGCAGGCAACATATAGATGGATTGTGATTTTTAATCCATTTTGCCACCTTATGTCTTTTGATTGGGGAGTTGAGACCATTTATATCTAGTGCGATTATTGAGAGATGGGTTTTCATTCCTAACATTTTGAGATTTAATTTGAGATAGTGTTTGTTCTTTGCCCAGTTGTGTGTTTGATGGAAATCACTGCTTCTCTGGTTCCGGTGTTTCCTTATTATTTCTTCTTTGTAATTAATCTCTTTGAGTATTTTCTCCATGGCTGGTTTGGAAGACATAAAGTCTTTCAGCTTCTGCTTGTCATGGAATGTTTTTATTTCCCCATCAAATTTGATAGATATCTTTGCTGGGTAGATAAATCTCTGGAAGTTGTATTCTTCCAGAGTTTGTAATATGTCGCTCCAGGCCCTCCTGGCTTTCATGACATTGTTTGGAAGGTCGGGAGTGATTCTTATTGGTTTGTCTCTGAATGTTACTTGGTCTTTTACTCTCGCTGCCTTTAAGATTCTCTCTTTGGCCTCTACATTAGTCAATTTGATTATTATGTGGCATGGAGAACCTCTTCTCTGATCTTGCCTATTAGGGGTTCTATATGTTTCCTGAACCTGTGTGTCAACCTCTCTTTCTATGTTTGGAAAAATGTTCTAATATTACTTGTCTAAATAGATTATTGATTTCTTTAGTTTCAGCTTCTAATCCCTCTTCTATGCCTATTATTCTTAGGTTTGCTCTTTTAAGACTGGCTGAGATCTCTTCAATGTCCAATTCATGCTGTCGAATTTTTTTTCTAATTTATATACTATCCATTCATTTTTGGAGAGGTCATCTTCTTAGAGTGAGATTCTGTTTTCCATGTGGTCTAGTCTATTGTTGATGGTCTGTATTGATGCCTTCATTTCAATTATTGCATCCTTCACTTCCTTCAGAACTTCATTTTGATTCCTGTTGAGGGTGTTAGATTCTTTGTTTATTTAACCCTTCATTACTTTCAGGATCTCTCTGAATTCTTTCCAGAAATCCTGTATCATTTCTACTATTAAAGTTCTTAATTGTCCTTCTGGCAATCTTTGCACTTCTGTGTTGGTGGGTTCTGTTGTTGTAGGATTGTGGGAGCTCATTGTTTCTTTGCTATTCTTCCTTTTCATGATTTCAGGTTTCTTATGTTAATGCCTTTGTTGATTTTGGTAGCTCTCTCTCTCTCTCAGACTCTGTAGGTTTCCTATGTCTAATCTCTCTCCCTTTATAATTTCTTATTCTGGAGGTAGATAGTTGCTACTAGCTGAGCCTTAAAGGTGAATAGCCTTTACTGAATGGTTATTCTCACTTGCTCGGTATAATGTCCATTTGCAGGCCCAATTCTTGGTCTCCCTTGCCTGGTGCCTCTCACTACCTGTGGAAGCGACCAGTGCCACTATTGCCCCTCTCACTGCAAGTGTGGGTCTCCATGTTCTCCACGTAGACTGTCCCTATGTCTCTCTCTGTCTACACCTATGGCAGGTGTCACCAGCAGGGGGTCCCGGGCTTGTGTCTCTCTTTGCCTACAGAAGCGGTGGATGTCACTTTTACCCACGTCTGTGCAAATGCTGAACTCCATGTTTTACACAGAGAGGGCTGGTTTGGTCCAATTTTCCCCAGATACCACAGCTGTATGTCCTGTGTTGATCCCCGGGGAATCTATAAGGGCGCTGTGACCCATGGGCTGCAAGTCTGTCCCACCCAAATGTCACCAGGGACTGTCTGCTTATCCATGCATCTACCACGTCCCACAGCAGACCCCACTCGCACCTCCGCCGGAGCAATCTGCACAGTCTCAGACCTCGTGAGTCTCTGTGGCCGTGCTCAGTGGTCTCCCCCTGGGGCGGCTCATTGACTTACAGTATCGTTGAGCGCTGCTCTTAATCTCTAGGGGAGGAGGTGGGCTCAGCCGCTGCTGCAGGTTCTTGTCAGGCCTCTGAGCACCGGGGACTCTGCCTAGTTTGGATTGAACTGCCGCTCGCTTTTGTCACTGATGCTCTGCAGTTGCTGATTTTACATCAGGTCCCTGACTTCTTTGTTGTTGGCCTACAGAAGTCACAATGCTGGTAGCCACTGGTGCAGTCTGACCAAGATGGCGCCACTGCTGCTTCTGCCGACGCAGCAGTTCAGGTCTGTGTCACGCGTGGAGCAAGTTGCTGCTCACCTTCACTGCTGCTATTCTGCAGTTGCTGGATTCACAACAGGTCGATGGCATCTCTGTTGGTCTTGCTGGTAGCCGCCAGTAAGGTCCTGCCTAGATGGTACCGCTGTAGCCGCTGTTGCCGCCACCGTTTGGTCTCTTTTTAGTGTGGAGCAAGCCACTGCTTGCTTTTGTCTCTGTTGATCTGCAGTTGAACTTACAACAGGTCTCTGGCTTCTCTGCTGGCAGCGTGTGGAAGCTGCAATGCTGGTAGCAGCCGTCCCAGTCTGGCCAAGATGGCGCCACCGCCGTTCCTTAGGTAAGGTGCTTGGAGCTTTTACTTTCCTCTGTTTTGTCTTCTGACTTTGATTCCGTCACATTTCAAATTTTTCGCTCTTTAGTTCAAGCTTTTGTTGCTTTTTTTCTCCTGTTGAGAAGTTGCTTTCACAGCAATTGAGACCCAAGTCTGAAAGAGATCATAATGTGGTATCTCCCTTAGTCACCATCTTGGAACTCATTATTCCTTGGTTTTAAATCAACAACTACAAAAAAGTGTACTTGGAAATTAACTTCCACCAAAGCTTTTGCTCACCACTGACAGCTGGCCAGTCACAGAATGGCCATCCATATATTATCATTAGTTTTATCATGAAATGGAAGTCTTTGATCCATGTGTTTTGGGTTTACTTTTGAAAAACCATGATTTATTCAAATAACATCTGAGCCATGGTGCCAAGCCAAGGTTTAAATGGGAAGCTGAGGATCCATTTTGAAATAAAATTCCCAGTTCAGGGAAAGTGTCCAGTGTGCAAATCATGGACCAGGAGTTCCATTACATCTCTGTTATATGGAATACTTTATTGCATGCTGAGACTGGATAATGCCCCACATACACTTTTCACATGTTGCAGAATGTCTTTACATTTTATAGAAAAAAGTATACTATTTCATTTAACTTCACAAACCTCCGCAAATGGCCCAGGAATCCCACACAACACATGATCCATTTTCATTCAATGTCCTGCTTCCTCAAGCTCCTGTCCCTACCTCCCCCAGTTCTAAGAATTGCTGGTGAATACTCCTTTTGAACATTTCTCATCAAAGCAAATCTGCAGTTTTCCCACTGGGCTTATATTCCAAAAATGTGCTCACAACATAGACAACCCAGGGAAAATTTTAGTCCCGAGGGTCTTATTACCAAAGTTCCACTCGTAATTTGAACATTATTCACATTCTGGAATAAGTCTTGAAGTTAAAACCTAGTTATTTACCATTCAGTAAATGTTTACAAATCACCCATTACAGGCCAGCATCATAGTAACAAGAGAAAACGACTTGGTCTAGTCATTGAAGAGGCTTAATGGCTTAGGGAGGAAGCAGCAATTAATTACTGCATGTCAAGTACTACTTTAATGGGTTGCGACAGAATTAAACTGAAGCACAGAAAAGAAGCATCTAGACAGATCTGGGGATGAAGAGACAGTTACAAAAAGGAAGTGGCATTTGAGCTAGGATATACAGGTGAGGTTTACAAAGTGGTCCAGCTCTGGGAAGAGAGGACAGCATATGCAAAAGCACTAGGCTGGGAGAGGGTGGTGAGCTCTGAACATTACAAGCATCACAGCAGCATATGATGTGTAGACATGGGAAAGGCCAAGGATGGACATGCTGGAAGGACCTGGTCATGGGGGATGTGCTACACATTGTAAAGGTACACAAATTTATCTCATAGACCCACAGTCTTCAGAGCTCTGGTTTGGTACCATGACTCCATTAGAAACTCCTGTCTGCTCTACCTTGAGGATCTGTCCCACATCTGACTGCATCTTACCCCTTCCTGTGCTCCCCTCCTGCCCATGTCACCACCATCTCTCACCAGGTGCCCATGAGTAGCCTCTCCTGAATATCTCTCAGCTTCTACCTTTACCACCCATGGCCCTGCATCAGTACATCTGGTTTACATTTACAACCTAAATTATGTCATGTTGATATTCGGCTCAAAAATTCCATTTCACGCAGAAGACATATTAATCCAAGTTTGTACAATGGTGTGCCTTTTCCAATGTGACCTATCCTGCTGCCCCCATATTTTGGGGGTCTCATGTCTTACACCTTATGTCTCAATTTAGAGTAATGGACTTTTCATTTCCTAGACCTAGAGAGCTTTTTCCAACATATCCATGACACCTGGGTCACATCCTTCAGGTCTCTGAGCAAATATCAAGCCATTAGAGAGGTCTTCCTTGACCACCTTATTTTAAGTGACAAATCCACCCCTTCTCCACTTTTTTATAATCCCTTACCCTGCTTAACTTTTCTTATCACCAGGTGACACAGTACATATTCACTCACTTGTTTTCTCACCGATCTCCTTGTGTGTTGACCATGGCTGGAATAGAAGCCACTATGGTTTGGATTTATAATGTCACGCAGACCACAAGTGTCAGACAAGTCAGGGGCTTGGAGGTGGGGCTTAGTTGATGAGGAAGGAAGGATCCCTAGCGGCATGGTCAGGGATAGTGTTTTCCAAGACTGGCTGCTACAACTTCTTGTTCCTCTCTCTCCTGATGCTATGTGATGATAATAAGCTCTCTCTCTTTCTCTCCATTCCCCACAACACCCTGAGGACCTGTAGCTGTGGTTCCTGCTTGAAAGACAGCCCAAAAATGGGCTATGACCTCTGAAATCAAATAAATCTGCAAGCAAATAAATCTTCCTCTGAGTTGTTGTTGTCAGGTATTTGGTGTCATAGTTATTCTCACAGTAGTGAGAATATTGACCAAAATGGAAGTTCTGTGCAGGCAAACACTTAGGTTTGTCTTTGCTCATTGGTTTATACCCCAGTTCCTGGAACAGTAATTTGCACATACTTGACATGCAGAAAATATGTACTGATGAGTGGGTGGATAAAGCCCACTAAGGGAGGAAGGGGAAGGCTGATCAGAGATGTTCAGGTCCTTCTTCTCCTGCTTTTATCTTATCTATATATCAGGGTTTCTCATAAGTTTTAAATGCAATCAGGATTCCCCTGCTTTAACAAAAGAAAAGGAAACTATGATCCTGAAAAATTCTGATCAATGTAAAAAAGGTCAAAATGTGCAAATAAGAAAAGGATCTCAAGGCCTGTACCACCACACCCTGCATGAGACAGATTTTCAGGAGGATCTCAGGAGAATTATTTGGCTTGGATGTGGAGTAGGTCAAAAGAATGGGTGCTGTGAGAGCTCCTCCCGGTCCCTGGCTTAAACAATTACATGAAATGTGAGGCAGTGAAGATAAGTGAGGCAGCATGTGGGACTCAGTGGGAAGGCCCAGGGGACATCCAGATGACAATGTCCATCAGGGCAGTTGGGCACAAGTGTCTAGAACTCAAGAGAGATACAGCAGTCATGAACATTTAGCAGGCAGATGAGAGCATGGCCTGGAGTGAAAGTATTCAAGAAAAGTGTGTAGAGTGAAAAGAGGAGAGATCCAAAGACACTTAGTGAACAGGGCACAGGATTTTGGCTGGTGTATGCTGAGAGCCTGTCAGACCTCAGTTTTCATTCTGGCCATGCAATGTGGTGGCTATAGTTCTTTGCTCAGTTTAATCAACTCTTCAGGCCCTTGGCTTTCTCCTCTGCCAAATAGAGTTCATAATATTATCTACCCTGTAAGGTAACTGCAAAATTTAAGTGAAAGATGATACTCAGTGCTTAGAACATAGGAAGCATTTATTAAATATAACTAGGAGTATTAAAATTTGTTTTATTTTTGTCAGGTAAAATGAAATCAAAGAGTTGACATGTCATAGGAACCACAGTCACCAAACTTAAGGAAGGAAAGAGCTTCAGGACAGGAGTGAGTAGTTGACAGCATGTAATACTAATGACAAACCAAGACAAACTTTCTAAATGCTGGTCAAAATTGGCAATGAAGACTTTTGCAATGAAGACTTTTTTGCAAAGGAAGCAATAAACCACAGGGAGAGGCATAGGATGGGCCTGCAGGAAGTGAGTTGAAAGACCTGGCTTTAACTTTTGCTCAGCCTCTCCAGCTGTGTGTTCATGGGAAATTACTTAACCTCACTGGGCCTAACTGCTCTCATCTATAAAGTGGGGAAAAAAATCATGTGCTTCTGACAATGTCTGGCTAATGACTGGTAATCAATTAAATATTAGCTTTTTTCCTATTGCCTCTACTCTTTTCTCTGATAGTGAAAATACAAAAAGGACCCAGCAGTCATATTCAATGGTATCTCCAAAATATTCAGCACAAAGATGCTGTTTCCATCAGCATTATCACTACTGTAATCCAAAAACACCTGACCACAGTAACTTAGAAGAAGGAGAAATATTTGCTCACGGTTCTGGAGATTTCTGGGGTTCAGTCCATGTTAGGCTAGGTTTCATCTGTGGAGCTCAGGGCATGATGGCAGGAGGACAGAGAGAGAGCACCAGTGGTGGGACTCTGCTCTCACATCATAGAGGCTGGAAGCAAGAGAGAACAAGGGGAAGAGGGACCATATGTAATCCCAAGCCTACACCCCCAGGGACCCCTCCTCAGCAAACAAGCCCCACCTCCAACATGGCTGCCTTGTCTCCATGAGGTCTAGGGGGATATTTTAAATACAAACCATAACAGATTCATTGATACTTTCAAAAACAGGTGTGCAGGAAGGAAACATCAAATAATGTCATGATAATTTAATTTGCACATGGCAGCCAAATAATTATGAAAAATTAAACAATCGTATCCACTCAATGTTTAATTTTTCTCTTTCCTTAGACTGGATTTCCTCACTCAATGAGTATGCTTAGACTATCTAAATGTAATTACATGGTTACTGGATAAACCCCTGAAGTATATTTTCTTTACATCGTTCGTCAGTAAAACTGACTAACATGCTCACAGCCCTTACTCAAATTTAACTCCCTTTAACTTCAAAGGACCCAGTTTTGAATCTGGCTGTAAGTTTCTATTTTGCCCTAATGAGGAACTATTTATAAGTTTCTGGGCCCTGCTATGAAATGACCAGCCTGCTATATTTCTTGCTTAAATGACCTCATTTTCTTAGAGCCAGAAAGGGCTCAGTGGCCTCCCTTTCCTTCTTAAGCATCCTGCTCTAGGGAGCTAACAGAAAAAAAAATTGGAAGCTCCATTTCCTCAACTCTAGAGAAAATCTCAGCATGTTCATTTCCTGCCTGGCCTCCCTTTCGGTCTTCTGCTGGTGAGGGCAGAGCTAACACGACCCAGAAGAAGTGCAATAAAGGCTTTCCCCTCTTGTTATTCTGGCATGCCTACTCTTCCCTTCCATGTCTATTTGCACGATCATAAATTCTGAACTCAGGAGGATAACACCAGCCAAGGTCTACATGTGCCGGATACCATAATATAAGCCACATATGTTGCAAAAAGCTGTTAAATGGAACCAGTGAATGAAAACACAGCCAGCTCAATATTTAGGTCTCTGGATTTCTTCTCCTCTGTAAACCAAGGCCTCACTCCTTGATTCTAACTTTCTGACCAGCCTCAATTCCAGAGGGAAAGGTCAGGCTCTGCTCAAGAGTACCAGAGGCCAGGACTGTACCTGCCCTCTCCCCACCGTGAGCAGTGACACAAAGTGAAAAGTGCTGCAATTCCATTCTTCCAAGCCCATCCCCAGGCATCTTCCCTTCCAGCTCCGACTGCCTTCCAATGGGACACTGAACTGCAGATGGGCACAGTGGGTCAGCAGGGATAAATCCAGCCTGTGGGGTTAGTTTAATAAAGATTTGAGTTCCCCTTCAGCTGGGGAGGTGGAAATTCACCTGAGTCCTCTCAGCCCTCCTGCCCCCCACCTCCCTGGGTGTAGTGTCCAATCTCAAGGTGATTGAGCAACGGAAAGGCGTAAAGGGAAGGCACCTGGACATGTTCTTTAGGTAGAGGGTGTCCATTAAAATGCACATCTCCCTTCCTGATCCTTCGCTATTAGTCTATGCAAAGTGATGCTAAATCATCAGTCACTGTCTGTAGGCCCTGCAGCTCCAGCTTCATTCTCTTAGTTTCACTTGAGCTGTGATGTTTGTGATTTCTTCTGCTATTTCCAGGTTCTTCTGGGTTCTAAGAATTTCTGTAGAAATCACTTCTGGACCTGTATTCCCTCCTCCAGCCTCTGGCCAGGAAGCAGAGCCCTGGCACTCCATGACCTACTAGCTTCTATACTCTCATTACCTCCCCCCAGAGCCCAGCATTCATCTCTGCAGTTATTGCAAAATGCCACTCTGTAGTTCTGTAAGAGTTTCACTCAAAAGAGGAGGAAAAATTACACTCCTGGAGGGCAAACGTGCGCCTCTCATAGAGCTGGTAGTGTAGGTTTCTATGATGCGCTATTCATAGAAGTCAGCACATCTCATGTCATGGTCTCCTGCAATACAGAATCTGAAGCTGATTCACATGTATGTTCACATAGCTCTTGTGAAACTAAAGTATGCCTAATGATCTGAGGGTAGGGGTCCAGTTTCCACTGTTTGGGGACAGGAAACTGAAAGTGTATACTAACTGGCCATTCCAGAAAATAGAAAAATAAATGGAAATGTAGTATTAATGGTAATTTAAATATTTCATTCAATATGAAACATAGTTTTTTTTTTTTTTTGGCACCGGGGATTGAACCCACAAGTGCTCTAACTCCAAGCTTCATCCCCAGCACTTTTCTATTTTTTATTTTGAAACAGGGTCTCACTAAGTTGCTGAGGGTCTTCCTAAGTTGCTGAGGCTGTCCTCGAACCTGCGATCCTCCTGTCTCAGCCTCCCAGGTACTGGGATTGCAGGCATGTACAACTGTGCCTAGCTCCAAAACATAGATCTTAACGTGTTGTTATTTTATCTCAGGAATGAATTATGGCAGGTCAGAAAGCCAGTGTACATAAACACACAGAGAGAAGGAAGTAGAAAGACATGTAGCTTCTGACTATTTGGGTCCATAGTAACACACACTGGATTCATACCCTGTAGTGCCAAAAAGACAATAAGGCTCTTGAAGGTCTTCACCATGCAGAGCCCCAGATACAGTTGTGTCTACACCTTCAGCTCCACCCCATCACAAAACCCCAGACCTCAAAGAAAAGTTATATCTCTATTCCCATTATTATTTTAGCATAAAAAACTGGGCACCATTTTGTTCTCTCTTCTCTTGAGAATGCCCTATCAGCTCATTTTCCTTTGGTCAAGTGACTAGTTGAGTAACTAATACCTCAATAAAACAGGAATAGGACTAAAAAAGAAGAAGAAGCTCATTGCAAAGCTATGAAGAGACTAGAAACATTTTTAAGGGAAAATAAAAATCACTTATAATCTCACAACTTGGAGATAGCTACTGCTAATAGTAGGCAGTATGTTCTTCCATCTCATGTCTGAATGAATTTGTTTTCAAATCTATGTAACAAGGTTGTATCATGCATTATTTTTCTGCTTGGCACTCAGCATTATGTCCTGCACACATCATGTACACTATTCAGCATTCTTCAAGAGATTATTTTAATGTATGCTTTGTACATTATAACTTTGCAAAACTCTTCTGAGCACAATATTCAATATTATATATTGCACTATAATAACATTGTGATGATCATCCTTGTACACAGTTTTTATTACTTCTATTTGGAATAAGCCTAACAGTGAAAGAGCATGAACACATTTAAGTAAGTTGGTATATGTCACCAACTTACCAATAGTCTATCAGCCAGTACCTTACAAACATTGGTCTGATGATCTTTAATCTCTAAATAAATGAATATAATGCTTGATGGTTTTAAATTTACTTGACTACAAATTACATGTAGTAGGCTATACGTTGACCCCCAAAAGTATCAAGCCCTGATCCCTGAAACATGTGAATGTTTCCTCTTTTGGAAAAATGAATTTTGCAGATGTTTTTGTCAAGGATCTTGAGATGGAGAAATTATCTTGGGTTATGTGGATAGGTCCTGGGGGCAATCATGGGTGTTCTTATAAAAGAGAGGCACAGGGAGATTAGACACAGAGAAGAGAAGGAGATGCAGCCACACAGGCAGAGACTGAAGTGATGTGAACACTGGTCAAGGGATGCCAGCAGCCACTCGAAGCCGAATAGGTAGAAGGGATTCTCCTCTAGAGCCTCCAGAAGGAGTGAGATCCTGCCTGCCTACACCTTGATGTTGGTCCAATGAAACTGATTTTGAGCTTGGACTCTAGAACTTTAAGAGAATAAATTATTGTTTAAGCCACCAAATTTGTGGTAATTCGTTATATCCAGAACAAAGTTTTTCTTCTGGATTTTCCAAATGCATTTACAGTTTTGTATTTATACATTTGTGTTTATACATTTATAGCTTTGTTTATCTGTGTAGTGCAAATAGTTTCCAATTTATAATAACCTTTCAAATTTGCTCATAGTTTTAGAATGAATATGGGTTTTTAATTTTTTAAAGTCCTTCAATATGTTCCTCTGTAATTTGTTACTTTGCTGTTTTTTACATGTCAGATGGATGCCCACCTACATATTCTGAGTCATTCATCATTTCATGTTTCATGTTTATCTTTTCCATTCATCTAGTATTTCCTTTGGCACATGATATGAGGCAGATATCTAGCTGTTTTCTTCAATAGTAAGCTAGTTATTCCAGCACTATTTATTCAATAATAACCCCCCTTTACTGATTTAAAGTAGGATTTTTATTACTTGATTAATTAAACATTACGATTTGTTCCAAAGGCTTTTTATTGCATTCCATTATCACCCTGCTTAATTATAGCAGCGTCATAAAATCTTTTAAAATCTACAAATACAAGGCCCATATGTATTGTTCTTTTTCAAATATTTCAAAAATTTTCTGGATGAACTTTCTGATCACTTTATCAAGTTATAGCAAAAAGAAAATCCTCATAACGTTTATTGGAATTGCATTGAATTCATCAACTGGCTTCAAAACTTAAGCAACTAGAATCCAGTTCCACAGTTAAAACGTTGGTATTTTCAAACAGGACCAAGGGGTATCTTGACTTTAGGAGGGAGAAAGATCTAGACCTACGTAGGGAGAAGTGTTCTTAAACACAAGATTTCATCAACCATATCTAGATATTATTATTATTATTTTTTTTTTTGCCGTACCGGGGATTGAACGCAGGGGCGTTCTACCTCCGCACTACACCCCCGGCCCTATTTTTTATACTTTATTTTGAAACTGGGTCTCACGAAGTTGCGGAGGGCCTCACTAAGTAGAGAGAGAGAGACAGAGAGAGAGAGAGAGACAGGGAGAGAGAGAGAGCGAGAGAGCTGAGGCTGGCCGCAAACCCGGATCCTCCGGTTTCCGCCTCCCAAAGTACTGGGATTACAAACGTGCGCCACCACGCCTGGCTTCTAGGTATTATTTTTTTCACTGCTCTTAGTACTCCATGAATCTCTGGAGAAACTTCTAGCATTTCTCTGTCTGCCTTACTGTCTTGTGTAGGACCCACTATGAACATTTTGGATTTCCTTGTTCAGGTATCTTCACAGTTCTCTCAGGACCTCCACTCACTGGTTTTTCCTTGGAGTTCTGAAACAAGGATTGGCCTTCATTTTCACAGATTCAGTTTGTCATCAATATCCAGTTATCTGTTCACTGCTACCTTGAGATTTAAAATTCTGTACTTGCATTTTTATTTGCATTTGGTCTTTCATGATTTTATATTGTCACCTATGATATTGCCAAAAGTTCACTAATTCAAAATCTATTAAGTATTGTAGAGTATATGCATTAGAGATGTTCAATTCAGGTGTGATGGCACATGCCTGTAATCCCAGTACTTTGGAGGCTGATGAAGGAGGATCATAGGTTCAAGGCCAGTTCACAGTAACTTAGCAAGACCCTGTTTTAAAATAAAAAAAGGGCTTGGGGTTTAGCACAGAGGTAGGATGCCCCTAGATTCAATCCCCAGTACCACAAAAGGAGGGAAGGAAGGAAGGGTCAGCAAGTTCCCCTTTTATAGCAGCAGTTTGAGTTTTATATTAAGAATCTTACTCTGATTCTATGTAATTGTTTCTTTTAAACTGGAAAACATTTTTGTGCTAATATTTTTTCTCCATTTGTGCATCTTAAAAATAGGTCATGCATGCTTGTTAAGAATTGAAGATAATAAAGTATTTAGATTTTATATGTTCTCTATCATGCATTTTGTGTCATCCCTTAAAAAAAGTCACACACACACACACAATACAACTTTTAGGCCCTATGAGGAAAAGAGTGAGGTACAGATTTCACTCGTTTGACTTTACCAGTTCAGGGATTCACCAGCACTAAAGGAATATGGAGGTGCCTGGCTGGAGGTGTCTTCAAAGCAACTTGAACTTTCTGATGATGAATTTCTCTTAGGTACAGTGAGGTAGTCAAAAATGGTTAGGCCATTCCCCATTCTCTGTGGTTTATGTCAGGATTAAGGATTACCATTAGCCGCCTGCTCATTGTAGCCTCTGGAAGCTGGCTGGTGCCAAGGACAGTCTTAAGGGATGTGGATGTATTCCAGAACCATCCTATGGTATGTACAAACTCAGTCCTCCACCTCTCTGAACTTTCGGTGAGTGGGGGATTGGAGAGATTTGATGGGGTCACTTCTGCTTTCTTCCTTGGCAAACTGCTCTTCCATATGTAGGAAATGCATATGTCCATGGTCAGGTAGGATGGATTTCTACTACACTTAATCCAGTAAGACTTCCTCCACATTTCCTTACCTTCTCTTGCATCATATCTAGTACTTGCAGATCAATCTTTCTTTTCTACTTCTGCTGTGTCTGACCTAGACTAAGCCCTAGTCTCTAGTAGAACATCGTGTTCTAATGTACTACAGTCTTGCTCCTCCAGTCTAATCTATCCTCCATGCCCCTGAAGTTAATCTCCCTAAAACACTCAAAGACCCCCAGTGATTCCTACTTTTGACGGGATACAATTCAAATGCTTTTGGATTTCTCACTATCTGGTTTCTTCATATATAAATAATCTTGTTTCAATCACTCTCTGACACAAATCATCTTCCTCTCCCAGAAATGTACTGGGATAGACAATAGTCAATTTCAGTTCCAAGCTGTGGCCATGTGCTATAGTCTGTGTAGAATGTCCTCTTCATTCCTCTGTGTAGCACCAGGAAACTATGGCAGTGTCTTATTTGTCTTCACAAGCCCCAGCATAATACCTATATCATAGCATCAAACAAATGCTTATTGACATACTTATTTCACTTTTATATCTTTCAAAGTGCATGATATTATAATCTGTGACATCTACTACAAATACTCAAGGCTTATACATCGATCCAGTTTCTACTTTTTATAATTATTTTTTAAGTTTATCTTTGGGACATAATGTAGATCGATATTTCATAAATGTTTTATTGATGGTGAAAATAAAGGATATTCTCTGTAGGATACAAAGATCGATATATATACATTTACACATATAACCTTATTAATTACATTATTCAGAACTTAAACATGTTCATGTTTTCTATTTGATCTATAAAGATTAGGGATGTGTGTTAGAATCTTTTACTACCTTGGTAATTCTGTTGATTTCATTTCTCCCTCGTTGTCTAAAAGTCTTTTCTTTGTCTATTCCAAGAATATCTGGGCCAATCAGGTTTCAACTAGATAAGCAGAACAACTATGAATTGTGGATAAAAGATTTATTATAGCCATGAAACATTACACAATTGTGGGAGGAGTTAGGGAGCAGAGGTCTGAAAAGGAGATTTGAGGGATCAGATAAGTCACTCTGAGAAGCCCAGTACGATTAGTTTTAAAGTTTGACCATGGAGAGCAGAAGGCTAAGGAACAGATCGATAGGTGCACAGCACGCGTCTGGCTGTGGACCAGCTGGGAAGAAGTGGGGAATGGAGTAGGCTGCTGGAGAGAAGAGCTAGATGTCCAGTTGAAGGACCCAAAGGCAAGCTGGAACTTTCTGGCCTTTCTGAATCTATTGCCACAACTAATTCCCAAATCTCATGCAAGAAGTGCTGCTGGTCATCACCAACTCAGAAGGGGATTCTAGGTGGTGTTAAGCAAATTGATGACAAATAATCCAGCACCATCTAACTCCTTGTCAATATCACATCATACACACATCTCTTAGGTGTATTTAATTTCTAAATAAATGTAATATAAAAATCAGGCTTAATATAATGTGATGCAAATAGCTCTTATCAAGCAGCGAGTTATTCCTCTTCTCAGAAAGAGAGCAGCAAAGTCACCCAGGTCACATGTCGTCTTTCCATTGGGGCTTATGTTTTTTAAATTAAAGTGTGTGTGTGTGTGTGTGTGTGTGTGTGTGTGTGTGTGTTGCTGGAGATTGAACCCAGGGGGACTATACCTCTGAACTATACCCACAGCCCTATTTTAAATTTTATTTATTTATTTAATTCATTTTGGTGGTACTGGGGATTGAACCCAGGAGCATTCTACCTCTGAGTTACATTCCAGCCGGATTTTATTTTTTGTTTTGAAACAGGGTCTCAGTAAGTTGCTGAGAGGCTCACTACTTGGTGAGGCTGTCCTCGAACCTGCGATCCTCTGTTTCAGCCTCCCAAGTACTGGGATTACAGGTGTGTGCCACAGGGTCTTGCTGAATTGCTGAGGCTGGCCTGGAGCCTGTCATCCTCCTGTCTCAGTCTCCTGAGTACTGGGATTACAGGTGTGCACCATAGCACCTGGCTGAAATACAAGATTATGGAAATGTAAGGAGGTAAAAAAATCAACCACAATTAGCACATCTTATGTTAGGAAGTAGGAGAACTGGAGAAGGACAAATATAAATAAAGCTATCTATATCTATATAGATGAAACAATATAAAGGATGACATAAACTATATATATATGAGTATGTAACTATATAAAATAATTATATATATAAGCATATATTATTTACATATATGTTTATATATGTAATATATATATATATATATATATATACAAACATCCATGCAAGGAAAAAATGATCCCCTTGATTATGTAACTATTTGCTACTGTATAACTTCTTCCTCTACTCACTTCATATTCTCTTTCAGCTAGTCATGGTTCCTTGGCTGGACTCAAATCACCATTTCTGTAGCATCTGTACATCAGTAGCTCTGCTTATAGTAACCACTTGCTACTACATTATGTCAGTATTAAGTTTTGGTGGTAGTATGAGTTTTTTAATGTTATTTTTTACCTTAATCAGTATTTTAGTATGAATTATGTCAGTAATAAGAGGCTGCACAAGAAGCCTTAAGCCAAATGCCATTTTGAATAATAACTGATATTTAAACAAACATACAAACCAAAAAGATTTATTCAGTGGTCATAATCTTCCAAGAACTGTGCTGGGCTTGGAGAACACTGAAATGTTCCCAAGTAGCTTAGATTCAGTAGGAGGCACGGTGATTTCAGTAGGGTGCAACCTATTGTAATCTGTGGAGGACAAAGCAACAGTTTTCCTGTAATTCTGATTGAAAACATTACAAAGGAACAGACATCTTAGCTGTCCTTGAAGGGTGAGAAAGAGGTTCCCAAAGACACATGTTGGGGACAAGAAATCCAGGACAAAGAGCAACACATGCACAAACAAAAATTCACTTGAAAAGTCAAGGTTGGAAAAATAACCTTGATGATGTATGAGTAAAGGTACACTGGACAGCAGTTCAGATAGAAGGGTATTAAAACAGAGGGAGTGGTGGGACTGAATGTCATCATCATAAAAAAGGGACTCAGGAGAACCACCCTTCACAGAATACCTATGCAGGTCTACCTATCATGCTTGGTGGAGCTAGGAGGTGCTTAGCATTCTCACTGAACTCTAATAGGAAGAAGAGAAAGGAAGGCACGAGAGGTGTGAGCTATGTCAATCTCTGCAAAGGTAGGGAGACAATGAACTATATATAGCAATGATAATTTGGGGGGGCAGTACTGAGGATTGAACCCAGAGGCATTCTACCTCTGAGCTACAGCATCAGCCCTGTTTTATCTTTTATTTTGAAATAGGGTCTGGCTAAGTAACCACATGCTGGCCTCAAACTTTCAATCCTCCTGTCTTATCCTCCCAAGTACTGGGATTACAGGTGTGTGCCCCCATGCCCAGCTAGAACAATGATAATTTAAAGTAAGGATATGAGCATATTATTTAGATATTTGGCATTTTTTTAAAAATAAGGAAGAAAGGTTGGCTAAAAATATTATGCAAGCCAAGACACTTTTGAGAGTAAAGGCAAATGCTATTAAAAATTATGCAGGGGAAATAGGTATAAACCTGGATTGGAATGGGGAGAAATAGTCACTGTCTTAGTCTGTTTTGTGTTGCTGTAACAAAATAGCACAGACTGGGGTCCCTGGTGAGCAACAGAATGCAACAGTTTCAGAGGCTGGTAAATCCAAGGTCAGGATGCTGGCACCTGGTGAGGGTATTCTGGCTGCCTTGCCTCATGGTAGAAGGCAGAAGGGCAAGACAGGGCAAGAGAGAGCAAGAAGGGAGTGAGACTCTCCCTTTTATAATGGCGTTAATCTCACTCATGAGGGTGGAACCTTTATGTCCTAATCACCTCTCAAAGGTCCCACCTTAATATTATTATAAAAGGTAATTAATTAAATCTCAACATGAGGGTTTTAGGGGGGAAGACATTCAAACCACAGTAGTAGCTACACAGGGAAAGGATCAATTGCTTAGCCTTTCTGAATCATTTAATTTTTTCCTATTTGCAGAACTTTGGAAGGAAAGAAAACAACAACCCCTATTGTCTTTTTACTTTTTCTTTTTTCCAAGTGATATGACTATCTTGTCTGCCTTCCCAATGTGTTTTTAAACTCCTGAAGTGCCAGAGACATATCTTACTCATTTGTCTATACCATCAGGGCTTAAGACAGAAACTGGCACATTTATTGAATTAGCAAATACAACTTCTCCTTCTGAGTTCCTTATTTGTCTTTCACATTTTATTACATATTTTTTTCAATTAGTCAGAAGTGTCTAATAGGTATGGCTTCTGGATATAGAAAACAAACCTCTTCTAAGACAATTATGAGGATTACATAAAAGGAACTGTGCTTTCTAATCATCCAAAATATGAGGACCTAGGTCATTTCATTTTACCTCCATGAGAACTTTGAGAGACTGTACATATCTCCATCTTGCAGATGAGGTACTGAAGCTCAGAGAAATCCGACGACTCATTAGGAGTCTCACAAATTTTTAATGGAAGAGGTAAGCCTAGATTCCAGTAATTTTGATTGCCATTCCTGTTCCTAGTCATTACTGCACATTGCCTTTCTAAAGAACCATGTTTCCATCATCACCAAAGAGTACAGGCAAGAGTTGAATTTCTAACTGCAGACAACAAGCCATTTGCTCCATTTTTATTTTCTCCTCCAGTGCTGGCTCCTTCTCATACTATATTGCCAGTTTCCTATGATTGAAATTTGAAAGCATGTAACTGTTAATCTAGGAGTGATTAAAGAGTTTCATTTCTTGGAAGAGTCAGTACTCATCAGTAGCTATGATGAATGAGCCCCTAACATCCCCTGATCCCATTATATTGTGATTAATTGTGCCAGTTTAAGTCAATAATTCATTTGTTAAAAATAGGCCTGCAAAGTATCATTTGTCTCCTGGGCAATATCAGAATAAAAAAATCATTTGATACTTCTCATTAAATTAGTGTTGGAAGTTATATTGAAGAGCCCTGTTCATCAAATACTTACTGCTGGCTTATTTGATAAAAAGTTGTATTTGTCTAAAATTATATCTGCTAACTGTCATGATGGTCTCCATTTTCCCCATGTTAATAAAGGAATAAAAAGTCTAAATACGTGCACGACTGGAGAAAAGGATGGAGCTCGAAACTGGAATTACACTAATCCCTAAACGTGTTTCTTGAGAAAACAGGAATAAATGATGCTCTGGTTTTCATTGTATTACATTAAAAATGAAAGAAAACTAGAGAAAGATCAAATAGGGTATCTTCTTCCTGGTCTCAGAGACTGTCTCTGGAGACACCATGCTGTTTTCCTGAGATGGACCTTCCCCATTGTCTCAGATCTAGAAAGTAGTATAAACTTTGCATTTGCCCTCATTGGACCATTAAGACATTTTCAGCTGCAAGTGACTCTGTGTGAAGATAGAAGGGAAGAGCAGCCCCATGGCAGCTGCTGATGAGGGTCACCATCCTGTGAGGCAGAACTAATACCTTACTATTTCCAAAGAAATATAGTGAAATGGGAAAGACCCCCCAAAAATGCTCCTGAAACATTTATATATAAAAGAGGAGATGATGGTGCATGAAATGTTTAGACGTCTTTGAAGACCAGTTGTTTCCTTGCAACTTGGAGTGGTTGGGGCTGGAATGGGCAAAGGAGGACTGAACTGGGGGAGGTGATGCTAATGCAGTAAGTCAGGATAATGAGTTAATGAGGCCAAGTTCCAGGCACATTTTGAGAACTAAATATTGGTGGGTGGAAGAAAAGGAAAAAATAACAAGGCAGAAGGAAGAGAAGATAAGACACAAACAGCACAAGGGGAAAAATGTAAGGTCAGAGAAAATCAGACTGATCATTGCAGTGGTTTGTGCCTTGTAGCAGCAGCTCTTAATGACCAGTCCTGAGACCAGCTACTTAAGTATGATATGTCAAGAGTTTTAAGTTTCAGAATTATAGGCCCTTCATGCAACCCCCCCTGAACTCAATTCTTGTTACTTAGCTTAGATGATACTCAAGAGAATGCATGTTTAAAATGACCCTCTGGGGACAGTGGTAGAGAGGCAAAGGGAATGCTTAGGTGACTAAAAATTATACAGACCTGCCTGGGTAGGAGGTGCTGGATGGCAATAAAGCATGATCCAAGTCACTGGGTGATAAAAAAAATGAAATCATTGTGAAGTTGATAAAGTTCTGTGCAAATATAAAGGGTTACATATGTATGTCAAGCAGGAAGAAAAGGCAATTTTATAAAAGAAATTGTTGAAACCCTTTCTCATGAAAGGGAGGGAGTAGAGTGGGATCCGGAGGGAAGCTTACCAAGTGCTGTGTGCAAGTATGTTCCTATCATGCTGAACTTCACTATGATATGTGATTACAATACAATAAAACTATACTGCAAATTAGTGCAACTGCTATGGAGATCAGTGTAGAGATTCCTCAGAAAACTGGGAATGTATCCACCATGATCTGGCTATACCACTCCTGGCTGTCTTCCCAAAGGAACTGAAATCAGAACATTATAGTCATATATGCATATCCATGTTTATAGCAGCACAATTCACAATAGTCAAATCATGGAACTAACCAGCTGTCCATCAACAGAGGAATGTATTACAAAATTATGGAATATACACACAATGGAATTCTACTCAGCAATAAAGAAGAAAAAAATTATGTCATTTGCAGGAAAATGGATGAACCTGGAGAACATTTATGTTAAGTGAAATTAGCCCATCACAGAAAGTGAAGGGTCATGTGTTTTCTCTCATATGAGGAAGCAAGGAAGTAATCAGAATACAAAAGAGGGACTTTAGATAATGGAAGAGAAACCCCAGTGGAGCAACGGAGATGGTCTAGGGGAGGTTGGGGTGGGGACAGAGGGAGAATTAATGAAGGAGGCATTTCCACTGGCATTCTGTACATATGTGAGAATACCAATGCCAATCTCAATACCATTATGGGGAAGGAGGAGTGGGGAGGGAGCCAAGGGAAAGCCCACCAAGTGCTGTGTGCACGTTACTATCTCTATGAACTAAATTGTGATGTGAGACTTTAATGCACTGATAAAAGTATTAAAATAAAGTGTTACATTAATGAAAAAGTAATAGTAGTCTAATTGTGAAGTCAAATAAAAACCAGAAAATGTTGGTGATTTTTTCATTTTATGATTCAGAAGAGAGTAGGGATCCTGAAACAGAATAAAAGAGAAAATTGAAGAAAGTTTCAGAGCAATGGTGAAAGTGTCCACAACCACAAGCAACTACAGGTGGCCAAAGACCAAGATGCTTCTGAAAACGTACATGTGGCAAGAAGGCTGCAAACATAGTTTCATTTTACAAGCTATTGTGTACTACACTTTCACCCAAAACATTTTAATCTGTTGTACACAGTGGCATTGGGCTAGTCTTGTTTGATGGATGAATAAGGATGGATATGTCCACACACAAGCCCTCTCCAAGGTCATGTCTCCCAATGATCTAACTTCCTCCTTACTATTGTTTCTCTTCTTGATTCTAGTGAAGGCAAATAAAAATAAATAGCCAGGCGTGGTGGCACACGCTTATAATCCCAGTACCTGGGAGGCTGAGACGGGAGGATCTGGGTTCATGACCAGCCTCAGCTACTTAGTGAGGCCCTCGGCACTTAGCTTGTTTCCAAATAAAGAATAAAAATTAGGGCTGGGGGTGTAGCTCAGAGGTAGAATGCCCCTAGGTTCAATATAAAAAAGTAAAAAATAAATAAATGCAATGTAATTTATCCAATAGCTCCCCTTAAAGATTACCATTTATACTTATTTTAACCACATTTCACCCACTTTCAACTGTTTGACAGAGGTGCCGAGCACTGCCAGTATTTGTATTTACCTTCTCCAATTTAAGCCCCAAGCATGGAACTGTGAATGCACAAGTTAACATGCTATTTGCACAACCCGCCAGGGGAAAGGATGGCACAGTTCTCAGTGGGCCTCACAAATGCCATTTACTTTTCTTGTCCTTCATATTTCTTGAGCTAGGTTTATAACTTCAGTTTTATTGTTTCCCTTGTAATCAAATTTGAGCAAAACCCAAGGTCAGATATCTCTAAGTAAGAAAAAAAAAAAACATGTTAGAAGGTAGAAGTTAAAGGAACTTCAAAAATCATCTAGTAAAAGCCTTTGTATTTTTGAAATGTACAATTTGGAGTTAATAAATATGAAGCAATTTGGCCAAGATTATATATTTCTTTGGTGTCATGACTGAAATCAGAAAACACAAATCTCATTTATTCATTAATAAATATTTGCTAAAGAAATTCCTTGTGCAAGATTCTTTCTAAACAGTGAGTGTGGGGGGGTGCTGGGCATTCTACCTCTAAACTACACCCCCAGCCCTATTTTTTCTTTTTTTATTTTGAAAGAGGACCTCATTAAGTTGCTGAGGTTGTCCTCAAACCTGCCATCTTTCTGTGTCAGCCTCCCAAGTACAGGGATTACAGTACTTGCCCACCATGCATTTTTTGTGTGAGTGTAGTACTAGGGATGGAATCCAGGGGCATTCTACCTCTGAGTTATATCCCTAATCCTATTTTATTTTTATTTTGAAACAGTGTCTCACTAAATTGATGAGAGTCTCACTACTTGCTGAGACTGTCCACAAACCTGTGATCCCCTGTCTCAGCCTCCTAAGTACCGGGATTACAGGTGTGCACCACCACACCCAGCTTGAAGAGTGGAAGAGTGATTTTTAAAAAAGAAAAATAAAAGACACAGTCCTTTTGTTCAAGTTGCTTAGAGATAGGAGACAAACATATAGAGAACTACATTTTCATAAATGTAATTTTCAATTTTTCAATTATATAAATTCCATAATCTACTCTGCCTGAAAATGTGTGGGGGAGGGGCAGAGAGAACACTGACAATTGGGTCAGTGTAGCAGTGACTGCAGACCTCTGTATCACAATAATGACAGTACATTTCTGAATACAACAGTAGTTGGTCGCTTACATTTGAAACCTCTTTGGGATGCTAATGTCAGCAATCTGTAAGTATATATTTCTGTCTTAAATAAGATACCACTCTAGAAGGCTACCCAGACACTGGGTTGATGGCACCTCAACTCATTTCATGGGGCTGAAGGGAGCTGGCAATAGAGCATCCTCACTCCCTTAAAGGTGTCTATTACCCACAGTCCCAGAGGAAAGCATTCAAAGGAAACATGGGTCACTGGGTATGGAGGTACATGCTTCTAATCCCAGTACTTGGGAGGCTGAGACAGGAGGATTGCAGGTTCAAAGCTAGCCTCAGCAACTTAGTGAGATGCTCCACAACTTAGTGAGACCCTGTTTCAAATAAAAAGAATAAAATAGGGCTGGGCATTCTACCCAGAGGTAGAATGCCCCTGGGTTCTAGCCCCAGTATTAAGAAAGAAGAAAGGAAAGAAAAAAAGAAAGAGGAAGGAAGGAAGGAAGGAAGGAAGGAAGGAAGGAAGGAAGGAAGAGGGAGGGAGGGAGGGAGAGAAAGAAAACACAGGTCAATTGGATTCTGAGCTCAGGGACCTTAAGTGCGATAGGATGGAATGGGAGGACTGGAAGTCATAATGCCACTTTTTAAAAAAGGTTGTACATGTTAATATTATGCTGAAAAAACACCATCAAGCTACTGATTCTAAAATCTGGGAGGGAAGTCAGAAACCTGACCATACCACTGCTGCAGAGAAAGTGTGCAAACCAAGGAGCTTCAATCTCTCTCTGGGTCCTGGATTCCTTTGGCGCATCATTGGCGCCACAATGGTTCTGTGGTGCCTAGCAGATATTTTACACCTCCTAAATCAGACTACCTGGGATCCAAGAAGCTGCCTGGCTCTACACAGTGGCCTCACCGTCTGGAAAGGACCTGCCTGTGTATTGACTGAGGGCTCCAAACACAAATCATCTCCTTCCTCACCCTACCAAGAGTGCAGCAGACCTCAGGCCAAAAATTAAAGGTTCCAAGACAGCTGCTATGATGGAAAGGCCAGTCCTTATGTTGAGAGTGGGGCACTAGAACTGCACCTGTCCAAAGGCACAGGCAGGCATGTGCGGTCACTTTCCCACCGTGAGGAGACTGACCTCGATCGTGGTGATCTGGTCAACCATCTGGAGGCATACAGCCAAACAGCCTTAGTTCCTAGGCTGTTCTTCACCCAAGCGTTTAGATGTCCCTTGAGTTTGTAGATCACATTAACCTGTAGGTTATTTTCAACAAATATCCTGTGCAAAAGAATGTTAGAATAATTTTCCTGTTTAGAGCTAGAAGATGTGGGAATGAAGTGATCCAGTTCTTTCCTAAAACAATCATTCCCTGTGTGACAAAGATCTGAAGGTGCAAGAAAGCACATACATTACAGAATGTTTGCTATGTGTAGGATCAGTTATGCATTGCCCTTTTAAAATCAGAGATGGAAGAGCCTACAATTATATTTTCAGAGTAATGGAAGGTTGGCTTTGCACGTTTCATACAGATGCCTTTTAGGGGATCCAAGACACTGGGTTGTGACACTTTTTAGCCTCTTAGATTGAGGAATGTTCTTTTATGTAGCTAGCATGTCTTCTATCAGTGGGGAAAGGTCTATACATCTGAAAATATCTGAAGAGTTTCTGCATTTTCATGGCCTTGAACTGGGAACATGGCATCTTGCTTTCTTTCCATTGATACCATCTAGCCTTGCATGGTCATTTTACAAAGAATCTGAATCTAAGAGACTGACTTCAAAAGTAGCAGAGGCAGAACTAGAATGCTAACCCAAGCCTCCAGTCTAAACTTTCATCAGTGACAGTGATTCATGACATGATTGCATCCATAGCCAGTTCCACCTCTAACAGGGTTGGTAGGAAGCAGAACAGAGAGAGAGATGAAAAATATAGAAAAAAATACTGATAATAGTATTTATCCCCAGTTAACTTGGAGCAAATGTATTGTGGTCTTGCAGAACCTGCATAGAGTCATCTGATTACATGGGAAGTCCAGGGAGTGGGAAGTAGGGTTATGTGTGCACGAGTGTGTGCCAGGGTGAGCCAGGAGAAGAATGGGCAGGCTTGGGGGCAGACCTTGAAAATCACAAGAGGGGTCTGTGCTCATAGATTCTGACTTTCTCAGCTTCCCATAGAGCTTAATAGGCAGAGAGAAGGCTGTGTGTTTACTTTCCAGTGGGCTGTTTTACTGCTTTCCTGTTTTTCTCCTCTTCTATTTATTCAGGTTGGACCATACTTGGGAGATGACGGTGGAAGGAAATCCAGAGTCATGTGGCAGGGCCTTGGTACCTCCTCTGAAACTTCCAGGACTGGGCTAGACATCTTCCTATTTGCCAAAATTTCCACCAATGCTCCCAGGCAAGGAGTTAGCTACTGGCCCAAACATCCCTAAACAGTCAAGTTCTAGTACCTATTAGCTCTGAAATAAGGAATGAGCAGCAGTTTACCAAGGGTGGTGTAAGGGGAAAAATACCTAAAAACCTAGCATGGGAGGAATAGTACAATTGCTCCTTTAATATGTTTGGACCACTGACAGAGCAAGAAGCTTCCAAGTGAGCCAGCCCATACCTTTTCCACTCGTGCACACATGCCTCCAGCTCATCCTGGTTGTCTGGGGCACTTGGTCTTTGCTGCATTTGTGAGAAGAACCAGGGTGGTCTTTTGTAAGGAACCAATAAGCACCTCCCAGCTCCTGTGGAAAATAGGGGCCCAACACTGCATACATTACCTGACTTTCACAGAAATTCTATGAGATACTGACCCTGCTGAGGCTCAAAGTCAATACTTGAATCCCTGTTCATTTGTCTGTGTATTCTGTACCAATAAAATGCCATCCTTCTAGCTTTGGTGACACAGAAAGATCTAGCTTCAGTGACACAGCAAGAAGTGAGTGAGCAAGAGGTTCCAGTGCCACCACACTCTAGAAAGGTGGCCTATGGCAAATCATTTTAATCTCGGTTTATTTCCTCAGCAAATAATACAGCAACTGGTACCTTTCTTCTGGGATCGTTTTGAAAACTAAATGAAATATTTTAAATGAAAATAATCAGCAAACCATAAAATATTCCAATACAAAACACTAGTAGGATAGGGCTTTGTTTTTTTTTGTTTTAATAGATGTGAGATTAAACATACATGAACTACATATAAGTTAAACATTTGCAAGTCCACAGAATAGAATCAGACTAACTTTCTCTCTATAAGGATGTCACTACAATGGATTACATGTCAACTCTCATGACAAGCATCTCATAAACCCTGTGTTGCTCAATGTCAGAAGGCCACAATCCAATCACATCTAATGTCCCTTTTATGTGAAGTACTGTAAACCATTTCATACCCTGAAGTAAAATTAATAAATGATATACTTTTTAAAATTACAAAGCATTCTACTTTTCCTCATGTAAAGGAGAAATCTAGGGAAAGTGCTAGGGATTTGATGTGAATTGAGAGTGTCCCCTCAAGTTCTATGTCTTGAAAGTTCAGTCTGTAGTGTGGTGATTATCCTGCTTCACTTGTAATTTTCTAATGTCCCACTGGACGCATGAAGCAGGATAATTCTTTGATACATGGGGTTGATCAGAGTATTGCAGGATGCGTGTGGACCTTGGCTCTGCTGGTTATATGCCAATTGTGATGATAAGCAAAACCTCTCTGATAAACTCCCAGCTCCCACAGGGTGGTAATTCCTCCCTATTCCCACCCCATATGAGGAATCACCATTCTACAACCTTTTGTTTTTATTGGTGCATTGTAATCATACATCTCGATGAAGTTCAGGGTGATAGAGGCATACATGCACACAGCACTTGTTGATCCCTTCCCCAGTTCCCACCACACTCTCCCTGTCTCCCCACCTTCCTGTGCTCAACATAGTGATTTGCTTTGATAAGTTTATGTATGCACATCATGTCCATTAAGGTGTTTCCCTCTTCAAGTCTTCCTCCCTGCTTCTGTCTCCCTCAGTTAGGTCCCCTCCTTCACTACACTAAGGTTTATCCTCCTTTGTCTGGAGTCCCTTCTGTGTCCCAATTTCTCCCTAGCTTCTGTATATGAGGGAGAAGATCTGACTTTTCACTTTTTGTGACTGACTAATCTCACTTAGCATAATATTCTCTAGCTCTTTGCATTTCCCTGCAAATGACATAATTTTGTTCTTCCTTATGGCTGAGTAGAATTCCACTGTGTAATATATTCCATGATTTTGTAATCCACTCATCTGTTGATAGATATCTCAGCTGATTCCATAGTTTGGCAATTATGAACTGTGCAGCTATAAACATATATATGCATGCATTACTATGGTAGTCTGGTTTCAATTATTTTGGGTAGATACGCAGGAGTGGTATAGCTGGGTCATATGGTAGGTTTATTCTCATTCTTCTGAGGATCCTCCACACTGTTTTCCAAAGTGGTTGTGCTCATTTGCAATCCCACCAACAATGTCTCAGAGTTCCTACTTCTCCACATCTTTGCCGGTATTTATTATTGTTTGTGCTTTTAATGATTGCCATTCTAATTGGGGTTAGGTAAAATCTCATGGAAGTTTTGATTTGCATCTCTCAGATTGCTAATGATGTTGAATATTTTTTCATATATTTATTGGCCATTTGTATTTCTTTCTTTGTGAAGTGTCTATTTAGTTCACTTGCCCATTTTTGATTGGGTTATTTGTTTTGTTTTGTTTTTTTTTTTTTTTTGGTGGTGAGTTTCTTGAGTTCTTCGTGTTTTCTAGATATTAGTCTTCTATTAGAGAAGTAGCTGGCACAGATCTTCTCCCATTCTGTTGGCTCTCTCTTGAGGGTCTTGATAGTTTCTTTTGCTGCACAGAAGCTCTTCAGTTTAATGCAATCCTGCATGTTAATCCTCATTTTAATTTCTTGTGCCTTTGGGGTCTTGTTGAGGAAGTTTTTACCCATACCTATATGTTGGAATGTTGGTACTATGCCCTCTTCAACTAACTGCAAAGTTTCTGGTCTAATTTCTAGGTCTTTGATCCATCTTGAATTGACTTTTGTGCAGGGTGCGAAAGTGGGATTTATTTCCATTTTTCTGCATATGGATAATCAGTTTTGCCAACACCCTTTATTGAAAAGGCTTTTTTTCCAGTGTATGTTTTTGGCCCCTTTGTCAAAAACCATTTGGCTGTAAGTGTGTGGATTTGTTTCTGAGTCTTCTGTTTTGCTCCACTGGTCTATGTGTCTGCTTTTGTGTCAATACCATGCTGTTTTTATTACTATGGCTCTGTAGTATAGTTTGAAGTCAGATATTGTGATGCCTTCTGCATGGTTCTTATTGCTGAGAACTACTTTGGCTATTCTGGGTCTTGTTCCATATGAATTTAAGGACTGGTTTTTCTAGATCTGTGAAGAATGACCATGGTATTTTAATAGAGATTGCATTGAATTTATAGATCACTTTTGGAAGGATGGCTATTTTGATGATATTTATTCTGCCTCTCCAAAAGTATGGAAGATCCTTCCATCTTCTAAGCTCTTCTTCAATTTCTTTCTTTAGTGTTTTATAATTTTCATTGTAGAAGTCTTTTACCTCCTTGGTTAGATTTATTCCTAAGTATTTTACTGTTTTTGAGGTTATTGTGAATGGAAGTGTTTTCTGGATTTCTTTTCCAGTGAATTTATGGTTGGCATAGAGAAAAGCTTCTGATTTTTTTAGATTGAATTTATATCCAGACATTTGCTGAATTTGTTAATCAGTTCTAAACGTCTTTTGGTTGAGTTTATTGGGTCTTCTAAGTATAGGATCATGTTATCTGAAAATAGAGATAGTTTCAATTCTTCTTTTCCTATTTGTGTTCCTTTGATTCTTTCTCTTGCCTTATTGCTCTGGCCAGAGTCTCGAGTACTATATTGAAAAGGAGTGGTGAAAAGGAGTCAGCATCCTTGTCTTGTTCCTGATTTTAAAGGTAATTCTTATAGATTTTTTCCTATTCAATATGATGTTGGCTGTGGGTTTTTGTTGTCAATGGTCTCGACTCTCCAATTAAAATACATAAAGTGGCAAAATGTATTAAAGATCATAATCTATATATATGCTGTCTGCAAGAAATGTACCTTATAGATAAAGATATTCACAAACTAAAGGTGAAAGGCTGGAATAAGGTAATCCATGCTAATGGAAATCGAAGATAAGCAGGGGTAGCAACTCTCATATCAGACAAAATAGACTTCAAGCCTAAACTTATCAGAAGAGACAAAACAGGTCATTTTTTACTGGTAAAAGGAACAATCCAATGAGAGGATATAACAATAGTCAAGAATTTTGCTCTGAGCTTAGGTGCAACCACTTTTATAAAACATACTCTTTGTGACATTAAGCCTCATATGGATCTCAAAACAATAATACTGGAAGACTTCAACACTCCTCTCACAACACTAGACTGATCTTCAAGACAAAAGATCAGCAAAGATGCCTCAGACCTAAAGAACACCACAAACCAAATGAACCTCCAACTACAGCTTAATACACAATCTTTTCAGCTTCTTAGGGAACCTTCTCCAAAATAAATCACATCCTGGGTCACAAAGCAAGTACTAGCAAATTCAAAAAAATGTGACATAATTCCCTGCATCTTTTCAGACCATAATGGAATGATATTAGAAATCAACAATAAGAAGACCCAGAGAAATTTTATAAATACATGGAGACTGAATGAGTACTGGATCATAGAAGAAATAAGGGGAGAAATTTAAAAATTCCTAGAAATAAATGAAAATATAGACACAATATATAAAAATCTCTGGGACACTTTCAAGGCAGTATTAAGAGGAAAATTCATAGCACTGAGTGCTCACATAAGAAAAAACAGAAAAACACCAGTAAACAACCTAATGATATACCTCAAAGCCCTTGAAAACCAGGAACGGTCTAATCCCAAAGCCAGTAGAAGGCAGGAAATCATTAAAATCAGAGCAGAAATCAAAGTAGAGTACAAGAACAACAAAAATACAAAAATTCAACAAAAACAAAAGCTGGTTTCTCAAAAAAAAATAGGATAGATAAACCATTAACCAACCTAACTAAAAGAAAGAATCAACCCAAATTACTAAAATAAGAGATGAAAAAGGTGATATTACCACAGACAGCATGGAAATCCAGAGGATTATGAGAAACTCTTTTGAAAAACTATCCTCCAACTAAATGGAAATCCTAGAAGAAATTGACAAATTTCTAGACACATACAACCTTCCTAAATTGAATCAAGAGGATATAGAAAATTTAAACTGACTAATAGCAATCAAAGAGATTGAAACAGCAATAAAGAGCCCACCATCAAAGAAAAGCCAGGTTCTCACCCTGATGTCTGAGCCCAGCTTCCCTCCCCAGCCCATCCCAGATACCTCTCCTTTTGTCCTTTCTCTGTGTCTCTAGAATCTGGTACTTCAACCTAACCAAACATCTTTCCCTTGTTACCTCCCATCTTAGCCTGGCAAACAGGATTCTCTTTCAACTAGTTTGCATCCAACTCAGAGCTCTTGGGGCTTTCCACAAGGAGTCAGCAAGGCTTAGAGCTAGTTCTAGGAACTAGAAAGTAATGTGGAAGGCACTTCACAACTCTCATTTTATAGACGATCAAAGTGAAACTTAATGATACACAGAAACTTGCCTAAGGTCTCACAATTAGGAAGCAGCAGTTTTAGGACAAAAACCTGAGTGTCTTCCATACCCTGTATCATGCTCTTTCTTGATCAATAAACCAAACAACAAATGCTTATTAATGTCAAATGCAAGGCAATTTGTTAGGAATACGTTGAACTTCTTGAATTTAACATAGAATTGGGAGAGATGAGAAATAGCAAGAAAAAACAATGATTCTGTTTAACAAAGCATGCATCTTGTATTCTAGTTTTTTTATCAGACTTTATGCTGCATATTTCAGGAAATAGGAAGAACAGCAGTGAAGCCAGGTGTGTTGGCTCATGCCTATAATCCCAATACTTAGGAGGCTGAAACAGGAAAATCACAAGTTTGAGGCCAGACTGGGCAACTTAGCATGACCCTGTTTCAAAATAAAAAGAGCTGGGGGTATAGCTCAAAGGTAGAATGCTCCTGAGTTCAATCCCCAATTCAAAAAGAAAAGGAGAAGGAGGAGGAGGAGGAGGAGGAGGAGGGAGGAGAAGAAGAAGTAGTTCATCATATACTTTCTCCAGGATATCTGGTATGCTAATGAGATTAACCTTAACATAAAACAAGGCAGAATTAAATATGTGCCACATGGAGACATGTAATTGCTTTAAAGGGGGATGGGTGTCCAGAAAGATGCACTGTAATGAATCTTGGTGGCACTTTGTCAGGTGAAATGCTGATGGTGAAGAAGAAAGCTACTGGGAAAATTCATTAAAGGCCCAGAGAGAGAGGGAAAAACCACAAGGTGTGCTTCAGGAATGAGCAGTTCAGTTTGACTGGAGCACAAGGAATTCCTAAGGAAGTTAAACCAGGCAAGGCCTCCTTGGCTACAATTGGGAATTTCTTGAAAGTCATGCTCAAAACTTGCTCTTAAATCATGGGCAATGGGTGCATTATATTATAATTGTCTTCTTACTTGACTGCCCTTCCAAAACCTGTAAGACCAATTGGCAAGACCAGTGTCAATAAGATTTTCCCCTGTTTTCTTCTGGGAATTTTGTGGTTTTAAGTATTACATTTACACGTTCAATCAATTTTCTGTTGATTTTTTTGTCTATGGTGTGAGATAGGAGTCTGCTTTTATTCTTTTGTTTATGGATATCAAATTTTTCCAATGCCATTCTCAATGTTGGAGGGCCACTTGGGCTCCTCCATATCCCTGCTTTACCTCCTCTTTTGGTTAACTCATTAGACTACTTTTCCCAGCCCTGTGCATTTTGATGAAATGTGGGCAGCAGTGATGTATGCTACCTCCAAACCTAGCCTCTAAGTCTCTCAACTATTTCTTCTTGTGCTTCCTCTTCTGCCAACTGAATGCAAGGGCTGTGGGGGAGGTCTCCAGAGCCCTAGAAGATGATAAAACCATCAGATCGAAGGGCCAGGCATCAAAAGGTTATATAAAACAGTACACCCTCCCCATTGCCTCAAATCTGCACTGGGCTATGACTCCACTATGCTGGAATTGTATTTTACAGCAATTAGCTTGTGCTTTACTGTATCTACCTCTCTATCTACAGGGCCTTGTACAAATTTCATAAATTTGAGAAATGAATGAACTCGGAATTATGAGCACAGTTGACTTTAGAAAGCAACGTACAAATGATAGTATAAAGGTAAAATATATTGGAATGAAGAGAACCCAAAGGTGAAGAGATTACTTAGGTAACATTTGTTGTCTTTTTCTTTTTGATAGTTTCCATCCTAACAGGTGTGCAGTGAGATCCCATTATGGTTTTGATATAATTAGCCATGTTGAGCTTTGCTTCATCTACCTGTTGGCCATTTGTATGTTTTCTTTGGAGAAATGTTTACTAATGTCCTTTGCCTATTGTTTAATTGGGCTATTGGAGTTGGGTTTTTTTCATTTGCTTGCTTGTTTGCTTGGGGGGGTTTCATTTTATTTTATTTTTGTTTTTCCTTTGGATTGTAGAAGTTCCTCATATATTTTGGCTATTAATCCCTTATTGAATATATGGTTTGGAGCTATTTTCTCTCATCCCATAGGTAACATTTTCACCTTTTGTTTTCTTTGCTGTGTAGAGGCATTTAGTTTGACATAATCCACTTTCTATTTTTCATTTTTCTGTTTGTGCTCTCAATGCTATATCCAAAAATTCTTGGCAAGACCAGTGCCAAGACCCTGTTTTCTTCTAGGAATTTTATGGATTAAATATTAAATTTATATTTTCAATCAATTTTGAGTGTGTGCGTGTGTATGTGAGTTCTCCATTATGTTGCATTGGTCTATATGTCTGTTTTCATATTGTACCATATTTCCCTATTACTATATCTTGGTAATGTAATTTGGAGTCAGGAAGTCTGACATTTCCAACTTTGATTGTCTTTCTTAAGATTGTCTGGCTATGTGAGGTCCTTTGTGACTCCATAGGAATTTTAGGATTTTAAAAATATTTCTGTAAAAAGAATTCATTGGGATTTGATAGAAAATGCATTAAATTAAATTATTTAGTATGGACATTTTAGTAGTATTAATCCTTCTAGTTCATGTGCATTGCATGTCTTTCCACTTATTTGTGTCATTTTTAACTTCCTGTATATATTTATATGTTTATATTTATATTAACATATATTTATATGTTTCAGTTGACAGATTGTTCATTCCTTTCATTAATCTAGTCCTTAAATATTTTATTATTTTTGTTGCAAATGTAAATGGGATTATTTTCTTAATTTTCTGTGGAAAACCGGAAACCCTGTACACAGCTGGTAGAAATGTAAATTAGTAAAATTATTATGGAAAATAGTATGGAGGTTCTTCAGAAACTTAAAAATAGAACTTTTTTTTTTTTTTTTTTTTTTCGGTAC
>PVJS01019370.1:0-33788 GCA_004027185.1 Glis glis | reverse complement strand
GTTTCAAAATAAAGTATAAAAAATAGGGCCGGGGGCGTAGCGCGGAGGTAGAACGCCCCTGTGTTCAATCCCCGGTACCGCAAAAAAAAAAAAGAAGACATCAATACAAACTATTAACAGTAGACTAGACTGCATGGAAAACAGAATCTCACTCTTACTACCACTCCAAAAGTGAGCGTATAGTATATAATATAGAAAAAACAATTCGACAGTATGAATTGGACATTGAAGAGATCTTGGCCAATTTGAAAAGAGCAAACCTAAGAATAATAGGCATAGAAGAGGGAATAGAAGCTGAAACCAATGGAATCAATAATCTTTTCAAAGAAGTAATATTAGAAAAATTCCCAAACAGAGAAAAGAAGGTCGACACTCAGGTACAAGAAACATATAGAACCCCCAATAGACAAGATCAGAGAAGAGGTTCACCACACCACATAATAGTCAAATTGACTAATGTAGAGGCCAAGGAGAGAATCTTAGAGTTAACAAGAGTAAAATACCAAGTAACATTCAGAGGCAAACCAATAAGAATCACTTCCGACCTTCCAAACTACATCATGAAAGCCAGGAGGGCCTGTGGTGACATATTCCAAACTCTGAAAAAAAACAACTTCCCACCAAGTTTACCTACCCAGCAAAGATATCTATCAAATTTGATGGGGAAATAAAAACCTTCCACGACAAAAAGAAGCTGAAAGAATTTATGTCTGCCAAACCAGAATTAGAGAAAATACTCAAAGAGATTAACGATAAAGAAGCAGCCGGGTGTGGTGGCCCACGCTTGTAATTCCAGTACTTGGGAGTTTGAGACTGGAGGATCTGGGTTCACAGCTAGCCTCAGCTACTTAGTGAGGCCCTCTGCAACTTAAGAAGACCCTGTTTCAAAATAAATAATAAAAAATAGGGCTGCGGTTGGAGTTCAGAGGTAGACGACCCTGGGTTCAATCCCCAGTACCGCAAAAAAAAAAAAAAAAAGAAGAGATAATAAACACCAGAACCAAAGAAACAATAATTTCCATCAAACAGCTAACTAAGAAAAGAAAAAAAAAACACTACCTCAAACAAAAGTTAAAACTCAAAATGTTAGGAATTAAGAATCATCTCTCAATAACCATGCTGAATATAAATGGACTCAATTCCCCAATCAAAAGACATAAGGTGGCAAAATGGATCAAAAATCTTAATCCATCTATATGCTGCTTATAAGAAACACACCTTACAAGTAAAGACACTCACAAACTAAAGGCAAAAGCTGGAGCAAGGTAATCCACGCTAGTGGAACACAAAGACAAGCAGGAGTAGCAACTATGATATCAGACAAATTAGACTTCAAGCCTAAACTTATCAGAAGAGACAAAGAAGGTCACTTTTTACTGGTAAAAGGAACAATCCAGCAAGAGGATATAATGATAGTCAACATTTATGCACCAAACATAGGTGCAACCACTTTCATAAAACAAATTCTTCATGACATTAAGTAACACATAGATCCTAATACAATAATATTGGTAGACTTCAACACTCCTCTCACACCACTCGATCGATCTTCAAGACAAAGTCAGTAAAGATGCCTCAGACCTAAGGAACACCATAGGCCAAATAGACCTACTAGACACATACAGAATATTCCACCCAGCTACAGCTGAATTCACATTTTTTTTAGCTGCTCATAGAACCTTCTCTAAAATAGACCATATCCTAGGCCACAAAGCAAGTACTAGCAAATTCAAGAAATGTGACATAATCCCCTGCATATTTTCAGACCATAATGGAATGAAACTAGAAATAAACTGTAAGAAGACACAGAGAAATCTCATAAACACGTGGAGACTGAACACCACACTGCTGAATGAAGAATGGGTCATAGAGGAAATAAGGGGAGAAATTAAGAAATTCCTAGAAACAAATGAAAATAGGGAAAAAATGTATCAAAATCTCTGGGACACTTTGAAAGCACTGAGTGCTCACATAAGTAGAACCGAAAAGCACCAAATAAACAATGTAATGACACACCTCAAAGCCCTTGAAAAGCAGGAACACTCTCATCCCAAAGCCACTAGAAGACAGGAAATTATTAAAATTAGAGCAAAAATCAATGAAATAGAGAATAAAAAAATACAAAAAATCAACAAAACTAAAAGCTGGTTTCTCAAAAAAATAAACAAGATAGATAAACCATTAGCCAACCTAACCAAAAGAAAGAGAGAATCAACCTAAATTATTAAAATAAGAGATGAAAAAGGAGATATCACGACTGACATAAACAGAACTAAAGACAAAAATCACATGATCATTTCAATAGATGCTGAAAAAGTATTTGACAAAATCCAGCACTCATTCGTGCTAAAAACACTGCAGAGAATTGGAATAGAAGGAAAATACCTCAACATCATAAAGGTAATATACAATAGGCCCACAGCCAACATCATACTGAATGGGGAAAAACTTTGAGAGTTCCCCCTAAAAACAGGAACAACACAAGGATGTCCGCTGTCACCACTCCTTTTCAATATAGTACTTGAGACTCTAGCCAGAGCAATAAGGCAAGAGAAGGAAATAAAAGGAGTACAAATAGGAAAAGAGGAACTTAAACTATCTCTATTTGAAGGTGACATGATATTATACTTAGAAGATCCAACAAACTCAACCAAAAGGCTTATGGAACTGATGAACAAATTCAGCAAAGTGTCTGGATACAAAATCAATCTTAAAAAAATCAGAAGCTTTTCTGTATGCCAACCATAAATCCACTGAAAAAGAAATCCAGAAAACATTTCCACGCATGATATCCCCCAAAACAGTAAAATACTTGGGAATAAACCTAACCAAGGAGGCAAAAGACCTCTAAAAGGAAAATTATAAAACATTGAAAAAAGAAATTGAAGAAGATCTTAGAAGATGGAAAGATCTCCCATGCTTTTGGGTAGGCAGAATAAATATCATCAAAATGGCCATTCTTCCAAGAGTGATCTACAGATTCAATGCAATACCCATTATATTACCAAAGTCATTCTTCACTGATATAGAAAAATCTGTCCTTAAATTCATTTGGAACACCAAAAACCCAGAATAGTCAAAGTAGCTCTCAGCAACAAGAACCATGCAGGAGGCATCACAATACCTGACTTCAAACTATATTACAAAGCCATAGTAATAAAAACAACATGGTATTGGCACAAAAACAGATACATAGACCAATGGAGCAGATTAGAAGACTCCGAAACAAATCCGCACACCTACAGCCAATTGATTTTTGACAAAGGGGCTAAAAAACATCCACTGGAAAAAAGATAGCCTCTTCAACAAATGGTGCTAGCAAAACTGGCTAACCATATAAAGAAAAATAGAAATAAACCCCACTTTCTTACCTTGTACAAGAGTCAAGATGGATCAAAGACCTAGAAATCAGACCAGAGACCTTGCAGCTACTCGAAGAGGGCATAGGTCCAACACTTCAACACATAGGCACAGGTAAAGACTTTCTCAACAAGACCCCAAAGGCACAGGAAATTAAAATAAGGATCAATACCTAGGATTGCATTAAGCTGAAGAGCTTTTGTGCATCAAAGGAAACAATCAAGAACCTCAACAGAGAGCCGACAGAATGGGAGATTTTTGCCAGTTACTCCTCTGATAGAGGACTAATATGTAGAATATACAGAGAACTTAAAAAAATCACCACTACAAAAACAACCTAATCAAAAAATGGGCAAGCGAACTAAATAGACACTTCACAGAAGAAATACAAATGGCCAATAAATGTATGAAAAAATGTTCAACATCATTAGCAATCAAAGAGATGCAAATCAAAACTACCCTGAGATTTCACATAACCCCAATTAGAATGGCAATCCTTAAAAACACAAACAACGAAAAATGCTGGCAAGGATGTGGAGAAGTAGGAACTCTAATACACTGTTGGTGGGATTGCAAATTAGTGCAACCGTTTTGGAAAACAGTGTGGAGGATCCTCAGAAGAATGAGAATGAATCTACCATATGACCCAGCAATACCACTTCTAGGCATCTACCCAAAAGAACTGAAACCAAACTAACAGACTAATGCATGTGTATCTATGTTTATAGCTGCACAATTCACAATTGCCAAACATTGGAACCAGCCAAGGTGTCCATCAACAGATGAATGGATTACAAGACTATGGGAAATGTACTCAATGGAATTTTATGCAGCCATAAAGAAGAACAAAATTACATAATTTGCAGGGAAATGGAGGGAACTGGAGAATATTATGCTAAGTGAGATCAGTCAGTTACGAAGAGTGAAAAGTCAGATGTTCTCCCTAATATGTGGAAGCTAGGGAAAATGGGACTTAGAAGGGACTCCAGACAAAGAAGGAGAAAACTTTAGATAAGCAAAGAAGGCGACCTAACTGAGGGAGATGGGAGGGGGGAAGAGGGAAATACACTAATGCATATGATGTATATATACAAACTATCAGAGTCAATAAGCTGAGCATGAAAAGGAGGGAAGGGGAGAATAGGGTGGGATTTGAGGGAGGGTTAAATGAACAATGTGTGCATGTATGCTTCTGCTACCCTGACACTTATCAAAATGTATAATTACAATGCACCAATAAGTGAATATATTAAAAATTTTCCTAGTCTCTTCTTCTACCAAATATGTTCAAATGCCTTCTTTATATCGCCAATTAAGTGTTTTATAGACACAATTAAATTGCCCCAAATGAAGTTCTTCTTCATTTGATCATCTCCAAATTAAATAAATTAATTTTCTACAGTGGCTTTGTCATCTCATAAAATAATATCTACAGACCATGTGGGGGTCATTACTGATTCCTCCATGAAGTACACACAGAAAACTCCAACCCTGTAAGCTATCTTGTCAATCCTATCTTCAAGATGCATCTTGAATTTGCCCACCTTTGTCTTTCTTCTCTCCTCATCCAAATCCTCATCATTATTTACCCAGATTTTATAAGAGCTTCTTGAGTAGTGTTTCTGCTGTTGCTATCGCCTCCATTAGTGTTGTTTACACAAAGTCAGAGATTTTTAAGAAACACTTATTAGGTGTCATTTCCTTCTTTAAAATCATTTTATGGTTCTTTCTTCTTTTTTCCTTTCCTACCCTTTTCTCCCTTTACTCATCTTTCCTTCTTTACTCTTTCCTCTCCTTTGTTCCCCTTCCCTCCCCTCCCCTTCTCTCCCTTCCCTTCCCTTTCTTTCTCTCCCTTTCTTCTCTCTTTTTCTCTCTCCCCTTCCTTCCTTCCTTCCTTCCTTCCTTCTTTCCTTCCTCTAGTCCCTTCTCTTCCCTTCCCTTTCTTTTCCTCCCTCTTTCTCTCTTGTTTCTCTCTGCCTTCCTTCCCTCCCTCTTTCTCCTTCCTTTCTCCTTCCTTCCTTCCTTCCTTCCTTCCTTCCTTCCTTCCTTCCTTTATTCTTTCCTTCCTTCCCTCCTTGGCTTTCCCTGTAGTAACCTCAGAGACAAAGATTCATGTGTAAGTTAAGATTTGTTTCAAATTGTTGTTTTTGTTTGGAAGTTTTTAAAACACTTGTAGGTGAGTGGAGACAAGAAAATGTGCCTTAATAATCGAGACCAGGAAGATAAATGGAGTTTTGTCCCATGGGCTAACTTTGGGAAACATATTTACCACTATGAAAAATGAGGCAACCTGGATGGTGCACAGAAAAGCGCACACACACACACACACACACATACACACACACACACACACACACACACACACACACACACACACTCCAAATTTCATTAGCCACTATTTGAGGCATATTGGCTTGTTTTATTCTGCATTCTTGTGGCCTGCAATAAAAAATCCTTACATGCAGATGTGTTGTTACAGTCACTATATGTTTGAGCAATCTTAAATGGCAGAGCTCAAAACACATGGACACTTATCTGATTTCTATGTACATTTCCATTCTAATCTCAGAAACCCCACCGTAGTTTACTCTTCTCCAGTAATAATGGCTTAATTTTATTCTAAGTTCTTTCTTTCCTCACTTTTAAGTTGTTTTATATCCTTTTATCTTTTTACTTCTTTAAGACTCAGATGAAATGTCACCTCCTCAGAAGCACCTTTTGGGATAAGTCTCAACAAGATTTATCCCTCTGTTATCTCGTGGTGCAGACAAGCAGTGCATAGAATCAATGCACTCTGCTTTGGGGAGTTGGTCTAAAAATACAGGAGAATCCAGTGTCTCTGGCCAACATAATTGGTTGGAGAATTGGCATATGTGTATTAAAGAATCAAGCCTTACCCAAAGAGAGGGTTTCCTTTTGCTCTTCACTTCTATCAAGTAAGGTGTGTTGTATCTGATAGTAGTGTTTTTAGTAGGGAAGAAATGAGGAGGTTATAGGGTGGGAGCTGGCTATGCCAGACTAACCATAGAATTTAGGATAGGGTTTTAGGTTCACATGTTATCAGTTGACCTGAAGACTGAAACGAACGATGTGAGTAATCAAGCATGCCTATATAAAGGACTCCCCTCCAAACAAAACAAAACAAAACAAAACAAAACAAACAAAAAAACACACCTCTGAATGTCAAGGCTTAGGTGATCTTCCTTCATTGACAGTATTCCTCATTGGCTTGTTTTATGTTCCAGCAGAGTAACACATTCTGACTCCATAGAAGGCAATACAAGCCTTACATTTGGAATCCTCATAGACTTGGCCCTATCTTCTTTCTTTGACTGACTTTGCTTCATTTCATCTACCTATAATAATCTATGTGCATGATAGCTTCCCATGGAGTGAGTGAGTTTTGAGACTGTTTTGGGGAGCTCTGCAAACTTGCTGTTGGTGTTGGAAGTGAGGGTGGTCTTGAGAACTGAGCTTTGCAACCTCATAATTGACTAGCTTTGGGTAGAATGAAGTTGAGTCCTAAGCAAAAACCTTGAAGTCATTCTTGTTTTCCATTTGTCTTTCAAATCCAGCTTGTAATCAACCTGTAAACCTTGTTGATGTACAAAAACCAACCTTTTCTTCAGTTCCTGCCTCAGCTCTATTTCAGGAAACTGTTAGCTCTTAACCTAGATCATTGAAATGGTCTTTTAATGGGACTTCCTTGCTCTACATTGCCTTCTTAAAATATGTTCTCAAAGCATCAATCAAAGACATACTTTTGAAATACGAATCTGATGTGATGCCTTGAACTAAAGTTCAAAATATACATTGTCTTTCTGTGTGGTGTCTTCTTTCGGTCCTCCACCACAGGGCCCCTTCTATGTGAGGATGACACTTTTCATCCTACTTCAGACTTGGTTTGATTTTGAAGGGTAAATGTAAGAATAGGCGACTTTTGCTACTTCTGAGCAGAATAATCATCACATGATTTTACTATGCCTCTCATCTCTTTGGCGCATTATAATGGAGTTGCCACAGATAAGTGCTGGTTTTTATTCTGGATCCCAAAAAGAAAATAAAAGAAAACTTCAGTCAACATGTTGCTAACACCTACTGGAAAAGTGAAACATTTGTTGTTAAAGACCTGAAATTTTTCGATTGCATGTAAAAGTAACATTACGTTAAAAAGTTTATTGATCCAGAAATCAGTATGAGAAGAGGGGTATTAACATAATAAGAACAAAAAATAAATTGTGTGGCTTTGGTTTTCAGGATAGATGGGGGATGATGAGTAAACTATTATTAGAGGTTGAGTAGCAGTGTGAGTGCATGGTATATAGTAGCTAAATATTTAGCTTAGGTGCTAACCTCAATAACTGATAAAAAAGCCAAATGAACTTATTGCTATGGATGGACAGGTTAGGCAATAGAATGCTATTAGTTGCTTTAGTTGGTATTGACTGAATTTGATGTGGTTAAAAAAGGAGATGACATACATGGAAGCTAGGGAGAAAAAAGGAAAGAAAAGGGACCTCTTGAAAATAGAAGAAAGACCAATAGAATAGTAGAAGGGAGTTGGGGGAGGGAAGAGGAGAGGCAAAGGGGGGGTAGGAATGAAACAGATCAAATTAAGCTCTGTGCATGTATGAATATATCAAGTGAATCCCACTATTATATATAATTATAATGTGCCAGAAATCAAGTAAAAAAATAAAAGGAGATCTGAGTAAAGAACTGGGATAGAGAGGAAAAAGTTGCAACAGAGATGAGATAGAATAAGGGAATAAAATCAGTGCAAAAATTCTGATACATCAGGGTTGGAAGACATAACTATTTCTCATTTTCAACTAGGAAAAATAAATAAATGATAATAAAATAAAAACAAAACCAACAAAAGATACTTAAAACTTGACCTTTTGATAAGTAAGAAATCTTTGGGCTCAGAGAAAAGAGATCAGGTAATGAATTGCGAAGAGAACTACTATAAATTTGGAATGCTAAAATAAAATATACATGTTTGTCTATTTCTTAAAATGTGTTATGGTGTATTAACACAGAGGGTGCTACAATGAAAAAACATCTACAGTTCTGAGAAAATTTTACTTTTAAATCAATCATGTCTGTAATTGATGCTACTATACATGAAGGAATTAGTAATATTGAACTTTTCCTCCTATAACAAACCATAACACAGACAAAATGCACAGGACACACAAAAGTTTGATTTTTGTGAGAAGAGAAAAAAAATGAGGTAAACTTACCATTGCCTGAGCATTCTTCCTGGGGAATTTGATATATCCATTCTAAGGCAATCAAGCAGATTGTGGGTTCAAACTTAGCCGAAGAAGCAGAAATTCCTTTTTTTTTTTTTTTTTTGAGCTACAAAACTGGCTGTATCCTCAGAATAGGGACTAAGAAGGAGGGAAGTAGGGAGCTGTGCAGGAGAAAACCCAGAAGTTTCCACAAGGAATCCCACAGGTCCTTGGCCTAGGGCTGCGCTGTAAGTGGGCAGGATGAAACTCTATGAGGCCTACCAAAGAGCAGGAGCTAATGGAAGAATGGCAGCTGAACGGGGACACCAAAAGTGTAATTAGAGTTCCAGGCTAAAAAGACTTGGCTGAGTACCTTCAGCATCCTGTTGAATGTCAAGAAACACCAGGATTCAGGGCTAAGGAACATGTCACAGGATTAGATACAAAGTCAATATAGACCCACCATACATATTGAAGACAAATTTCACAGAAACAAAAGGAATAGCCAGTAAATTATTTTTCTGTTAGCATAAAATTCAATATTTTTTAGAGGGACACAATATAATTTAAACTCACTTAAATAAATCATTGATGGTTCCCAATATATAAATAAATACAAGTCAACATAAAAAGAAGCAAAAAAAAGATATCTGTAATACATAAAAAAAGGTCAACTGAAACACACATCAAAATGATCCAGGTGTTATTATCTGACTAGGGCTTTAAAACAACTTCCATAAATATGCTCAGGCTATTAAAGGAAAATCTACACATTCGAAGAGATAGGAAACCTTAGTAGAGAAATGGAAATTATAAAATTGAGCCACCTCCATCTATCTCTCTATCTCCCCATCTCCATCTCCATCTCTCTCTCTCATACATCTATTTTCTGCTCTCCTTATTTACTTCACAGTTTCTGTGTTTCACAATTTCTCATAATCACTTATTAGTAATTCAACATTACTCTTACTGTTAGTTTGCTGTTGGCCCATAAAGTTTTTGGAGGGTTACATTAATATGATCTTTCAATTTAAATTCACTTTTTTGAAGGGACAAAGATGATATGCTAAGTTTCTTTCTGACTGCATTGTATGACACTATTGTCTGTGTATTGGATGGTTTTGTTTTTGTACACCTACTAATGTGTGACCTGGTTATAGGACAAGTGGCATTGTGTCAACAATTGCTGTTTTTGTTGGATCTCCCCAGAAGCAGAACTTGACCCAAGGATTCAAGTGCATTAAATACTGTGTGTGTATGTGTGTGTGTGTGTGTGTGTGTGTGTGTGTGTGTGTGTGTTACTGGGGATTAAACCCAGAGTTGTTCTTTTTCTGAGTTACAGCCCCCCAAGCCCTGTTTTATTTTGAAATAGGGTCTCACTAAGTTAGCTTGTGCTGCTGGCCTGGTCTCAAACCTACACTCCTCCTGCCTTAGCCTCCCAAATTTGGGCATTACACGTGTGCACAACTATACCTGGAACAAGTGCATTAAATACTTTGTTTGACAAGTGCAGGAAAAAATGTATAGGGGAGTAGACAATGAGTATTGGATAGTACATATTGTCTATATAACTCTTCATAAGTCATAAATGTCTAATGATAAGGAGGGTGAAATGGTAGTGTAGATTAAAAAGCCATCAACAGGCTGACACTTGAGGACAGAGTGAGGTCCTGGCATGTTTGTCAAGAGGGGCCTTTCAGAAGCACCTCTGCTGACATCTAGTAAAGTTGAAGAAACAAATTCTCTGAATACAAATGCCCTGCTCTTACAAATTTCAGTTCAGGGAATTTGTAAGAATTTTAGTGATGATTGCAATCAAAATTTCATAAATAATGAACCTGCATTTATAATTTTATATTTAGGGTTTATACATATTCTAAACACATCAGATATCCTAAGAGTACTCTTATACTACAGAAAGAGAGATTGCTTCTAACGCTGTGTCATGTGTTAACAATCATGCTGTGATACTTAGGGGTCATAAGAAAGCTGGGGAAAAGCAGGTTACCTAGGCAACTACTGAAAAATGATAACTTTTCTGCTAGATTCCAGAGCCGAAAACCGACCTCTGCACTGTGTTAAAGATGAATTAAATGGTATAGTCCTACTCAAAGAGAAAGAAGATATGCTTAATATGGATAGATGGAAGAACTGCTTTGGAGATCTCCCAACAACCCCCAAGTTCACTTTTGCCAATATAAAATAATATAAACTTATCTCTAACATTTGGAGAGCTCAAATTTATAATGAAGGATGAAGTGATAAAGTCTAAATAACATCTCATTTTTATTTGGTTTTACAAGGTGGAGGGAGAAATCATTTAAGCTTACATTTAGGTGCTTGAAGATTAATTATCAAAGATCTTAGTATCAGTCCCTCTAAAACTAGAGACTGAGACAGACTTAGATGCAGGTAGTTTTGGTTGTTGTTTTGTTTTTTGAGAAGATGGTGTGAAGGAGAGGGGCAGAGTGTAAAACAAGGAAGGAGGAAAAGCCAACAAAGGGAGCTTTATCATGCAGGTGATCAGTGTGGACCACTCTGTTTCTGTCTGGCTGGGGGTCCTCGGAGGACCTGATTCATCATGTCTCAGAATTGCCACTTCAAAAAGAGGAAGAGACTGGCACATTTACCTGTTAGGGAAAGTTTGTGCCCAAGGCTGTCAACTTTTCCCTATCAACAGTGGACCTGTTCAATTAAGGCTGAGTGAGGATTTGTAGTTTCAGATAACCTTGCGGCAACAAAGTGTATAGACTAATAGGCGATGGAGAGGGGATTCTTCCAGGATACATGAAAACTGCTAGCAAAACTGGAGGTAGGCCCAGGTGATGTGGCATGGAGCAGAAAAAATATCTGCCCCAGTCCACCCCACATATTACTCAGACCTACCCATATTGTGCTTGCTTATTCCCTTCTCTCACCCTTCAAAATGATCCCCAGTGGTAATCTCTAAAAAGACAAGATGAGAAGATTATTTGACAGAATAGTCCTTACTGCTATAGCTGATCCACAAACTGTATTTAATCATTATTAACCCCTCTACCACCCATTCTGGTTTTATCTCACCTGCAGCCTACCCTTGGTCTAGTGTAGGTAGATATGTTCTCTGGTGGAGTGAATTAAACTTTCCTTGGGAAGCGTGAACCCTTGGTTTTCTTGCCCGTTTTAAGACAATTACCCATCCACCATTATTACCTGATGTAGAAGCTTTAATCCTTTTGTCTCAGTCATCTTGGGCCATCATATCAAAAAACCATGGAATGGGTGCCTTAAACAACAGAAAGTTACTTTTTCAAAGTTCTAGAGGTTTGCAAGTCTTTGATCAAGATGCCTGCTGATTCAGTTCCTGGTGGCAGCTCTCTTTTTTGCTTGAGGACAGCCACCGTGTCCTTCCCTGGGCTTCCTCAGTGTGTGTATGTGGAAAGAGAGAAGCTTTACTTATAAGGCCACAAACTCTATAGAATTAGTGAAATGGATATTTCTTTACCGGGGTTCTTGTTTCTTGTCTATGACGAGCCAAGAATGACACACTCTCAGGCAGCAAAAAGGGGAGTAGGGAGTTTACTGTAAAGAGAATGGAGAAAAAGAGGCAGAACACCCGTCTGGGCTGTCGGGACCTTGGAGTCCAGCAGCTGCCTCTGGACACTACTTGGGAGTAGCCCAAGCCACATGCCGTCAATTGCAAACTGCTTTCTCCCAGAGTCCATACGATCTTGGTCACTACCTGAGAGTTGCCTGGGCCAAGTTCTGTCAAAGCCAATATGACCTGCGAGAGAGCAAAGCTCCCAAAGGGAGGGGTTCCAGAGTGGGCAGCCATCTACAGTGTCTGGTCTAGGGGTTTATATACTTCTCTGAGTCCTCTTTCAGTTGGGGTCTCAGAGGCAGTTTCCTGGGATTTGCATAGTATATTTGCATAGTGTCCTTCTTTGAGCTTCCTTCTCTCAGTTGGGGTTCCAGACGCTGTTTCCTGGGATTGTTAATCAGCGGAACAGTTTTGTGAAGCTGTGGTCACTCGCAGGAAACTTCTGATCTTATTATCACTTAACACTTGGTAGATCTGGTCCTTTTCAGGAGCTTTGGAAGTTGGTTAGCATTTGTTGCCTCTCAGGAAATGAAGTTTTTCTATGTGCCCTCGGCCCTATCTGCCTACTTCTTTTCTACCTCCTCATTAAGACCCCACCTTTATGATCTCATTTAGCCTTAATTACCTCCTAAAAGCCCTGTCTCCAAATAAGGTCATGTTGGGGGTCAGGTCTTCAACATATGAGTTTGGGGGAAGTCCCAGATCAGTCCATCACACCACTGTTGCACCCAGTTCAATGTCTATAGTTCATCCTGGGATAGCGAGCCTCAAGCCCACCAAGCACTGTTCACAGTGGTGCCTAAGTAGAGGACTTAAAAGACTATTCACATATTATAGAAGATTGGCTGCTTCCAAATGAGGCAGCGTATGCTAAGAAGAGCAGGTTGAGCAAATGCTATGGTTGTGCACCCACCATCCCACCTCTTTTGCCATAAAAATGTGTCTACTATTCTGAGGCAATGCTGTACTGAATCTCAAGTAGGTAAATCTGCCATTCAGTGAGCTCCTGGAAATTTGTGCTTGTAAAACACTGTGATATATCCAGTACATGATAGCTAGTTTCATTCCCATAGTCAGTTTATAACCAGTGAGCAAGTACTCATCTTCATCAAGGACTCCATAAAATTCTACAAACTACTTTTCAGATGAAAAACATTTTACTACATTGAAAGGCATGTCTTAACAACCCTGAGTTTCCAATGTGTTTTCCCTATTGTTACTAGCACCCCAGGCCAGAGACCCGGCTGGAGTTTCTGACAGATTGGTTCAGTCACCCACTCCCATCAGCAATAAAAGAAAACAATGTAAAAAGGAAAAATCAATTTAATCACAGTTTGGCCAAACCTGAGAAGGCAGCTAACATGCCTCTCAAAACAAAAGAGATTACAATTTATAGAAACAAAAGCCAGGAAATACATATAGGGAGATTTATCTAGATTGTGATAGCCAGAGAATATGTTACAATTCTGTTTTATTTTTTTCCCCTGTTGGTGTCTGCCCAGACTTTGGGGCCAGTTTCTCAGTTTCCATTTTCAATATGAGGAAAACTAAAATTAAAAATAACTTTTACCAGAAAACTGAAGGAGAAATAATGAACTTGGGGGGTTTGATTTTAAAGGGGTTCTATTACACTATTGGAACTTCTCAGAGATTCCAATACACCATCTTTTTTAACCATTGACATGTCTAACTTTTGCCCTGTCTGGTTGCATGTTGGCAGGACAGGTTGCAACTCAGCCTGGACCCAAGTCATGGGTGAGTCTTATTCTAGACAACTGATTGAAACAAGTAGCTTCTGAATCCCCTGATAGTTGGGTTGTAGTGGGATTTCAGTATGCACTCTATTTTGGAAGAGGAATGAATGCACAAGGTGAAGGTGGTGTGCTAAGAGAAAGACTCCACTGGCCATTACTAGCACTCCCTAGACCAGGAGCTCAGGAATGCCGGCATTCTCCAGAAACTGGAAGAAGCCAGGACAGATTCTCCTGGTCCCTCCAGGAGGAATGCAGCCCTGCCAACACCTTGAATTTAGTAGTGAAACACATTTCAGTCTTCTGTTTTCCAGAACTGTGAGATAGCGAATTTGTGCTGTTGCGGCACTCCTGTGTTTTGGAATTTCTTAGAGAAACAATAGGAAAGTAATACAAGAGTTATCTTGAGACCTGCTCTGAATTTGGCCTGAGTGAGTGTCACTTCAGAGAATGTCCTGAGATGGAAAAGTAAGGAGCAGCAGTACTCCTCATAAGGTCCTCTCCGACTGCACGGGCACCCGCCACCCCACTCCAAATGAAATCAGAGTTAGCCTGAGGCATGGGACTGAGGCAAAGCCTGCTACTACATCATCGGGTCTTCTTTATAGTAACTATGAAGAAGTGAGCTCATTTATTCTTTCACAAATATTATTTGAGTGACAAATAAATGGATGCCATCTTCTATAATCCTTAAAAAGGAAACTATGTAGAATTCTTTTATGCTAGCTATCACACTCTTTATCAATTAAACAGATTTCTAAAATTGTCAGATATTGCTGGGTGTGGTGGCGCACGCTTGTAATCCCAGTACTTGGGAGGCGGAGACCGGAGGATCCGGGTTCGCGGCCAGCCTCAGCTACTTAGTGAGGCCCTCTGCAACTTAGTGAGACCCTGTTTCAAAATAAAGAATAAAAAAAATAGGTCTGGGGGTGTAGCTCGGAGGTAGAATGCCCCTGGGTTCAATCCCCAATACCGCAAAAAAAGAAAAATTGTCAGATATTACAATGGGAAGTGATTGAAATGCTAGAGCTGCATGTGAAAAATTGGAGCTGCATGGGAAATGATAGAATATTGAGTTAGCATAATTGTTCCAATGTAGTAACAATGACTTGAAAAATATGAGCAAGGACTTTACCTGATTTGTTCTCAGAATTCATTAAAATATTCTTTAAACAAGACACTAAAATCAAAAATAAAAATTCATGCATTTTATTATTTTATTTTATTTTTTTTTGCGGTACTGAGGATTGAACCCAGGGGCATTCTACCTCCGAGCTATACCCCCAGCCCTATTTTTTATTCTTTGTTTTGAAACAGGGTCTCACAAAGTTGCGGAGGGCCTCACAAAGTAGCTGAGGCTGGCAGCGAACCTGGATCCTCCAGTCTCAGCCTCCCAAGTACTGGGATTACAAGCGTGTGCCACCACGCCTGGCTGCATTTTATTATTTTAAAAGAAATTTTTATGGTTCATATATCATTAAGAACACTAAATAATAAATTACTATGTGGTAAAAGTAGAGGAAATATAACACAAAAGTGATTACTACCCAATATAACATATTCTCAACAAACCAGTAGAAAACAAATACAAATAGAGAAACTTACATCAAAGAGATACAGATAGCGAAAAGATAGATGAGAAAAATCAGCCCTGTTATTTGTCAAAGAAATAAAAATTAATAATAAAATATGTTTTAATATATAATAATATTAATAAGTAAAAATTATCGATAATGCCTAGAGATACAGACGGTAAAAGAATATGTATCTACCACCCTGAGATTATATGTCAGCCAACTTCTATAAGACAATGAAGGTTGGCTCAAAATGTAAAAAGCACATACCCTATGAGATAAAAATTTCAATTTATTTATTTATTTATTTATTTATTTATTTATTTATTTGCGGAACCGGGGATTGAACGCGGGGGCGTTCTACCTCCGCGCCAAGCCCCCGGCCCTATTTTTTATACTTTATTTTGAAACCGGGTCTCACGAAGTTGCGGAGGGCCTCACTAAGGATAGAGAGAGAGAGAGAGAGAGAGAGGGAGAGACAGAGAGAGAGAGCTGAGGCTGGCTGTGAACCCGAATCCTCCGGTCTCTGCCTCCCAAAGTACTGAGATTACAAGCGTGCGCCACCACGCCCAGCTAAAATTTTCAATTTATATAAATGTAATAGTCATGCAAGTCCACAGAAGTATATGTACTTATAGGTTCCTGAAAGTATTTTCTTAGTAGAGAAAATGTGTATTCAACCTAAATGTCTCATAATAAAGATCTTCTTAAAAAATTTAGGGGCATACCTCACATTAACTGTCATAACAAAAAAGTTGTAAATAAATATATGTCTGTATTTTGCTTTAAACTTCAGTTGAGGGATATTTATGCATTTATAAATCACTTAGAAATAAATACAAATATGTTTATTCTGTATTCAAGTGAAAATGAATATGGCTATAAAATTTTCCAAGCTTATTCATGTAATGGTTAATAGCTGTGACTCTGAAGTTAGGAAAACTTGAAATTAAATCCACTGACCCTTAAATTTTTATGTTTTTCAAAAGAGATAATAGTAGGATTACCATTTATAGTTTTGTTATGATCATCAAATTTGATATTATGTACATCATTCTAGTATATTGGTATATTGCCTTGCACAGACTAAATCTTAAATTGACTTGTTACTACATGACTTTCTCCTTTGAACTCTACAGTGCTTTGTCTCTTTATGACCTTGCCATGATAATTGTAATTGAATTTGGCACTCTGCCCTCCTTTGTTACAAGGCGCTTTATTGTTTAAAGCTTATCTATTTCTCTGGCTTTATCTACCAACTATTTTTTATACACTTATGCTCTAGCCATACTAGAAATGTGTGACATTTACTAAATCTCATTTAAATATTTTTACATGAGTTTCCTTTCCAACTTGGTATTTTTTTCTTTCCTTTTTATCAGCCCTTCCTCTGCCTTCCTCCCCTCACCCTAACTCATTCCGTCGTTCAAGTCTCAGGACTCCCCGGGTTAAGTTTCTTTCATGTGTTCTCATAACCTGTCCACCTCTTTGTATCTCTATCACTTACCACTCAGTATTTCATTGTGTCTCTATCAGCACCAAGTCCAAAAGTTGGTTGTCACAAAGCAGACAATGAATGACTGAAAGAAAATAAAAAAAAGAGACAAAGAGAAGGAAGAAAAGTAGGGAGGAAGGGAGGGAGGGAGGAAGGAACTGTTCTTAGGTTCCAACTTCGTGTAATTCATATTTTTCTTAGGGAATGGAGTTGCCACAGGGAATCTGAGACTGTTCTTGTGGATGACTTTAGTCTGGACCCACAAGTGAATGATGGAAATGTTCTATCAAGTCACCTTCATAGCATCAAATGCCTTTTCTACAAACCCACCCCCTCTCTCATTTTTGACCAATCTCCTAGCTCGCTCTTCAAAGATAGCTCAAGATCAACCTGACCACTGTGAACCAACCTAGGTGTCCATCAACAGATGAGTGGATTACAAAACTGTGGGAAATACACACAATGGAATTCTACTCAGCAATAAAGAAGAACAAAAGAACATCATTTGCAAGAAAATGGAAGGATCTGGGGAACATTATGTTAAGCAAGATAAGCCAATCACAAAAAAAGAAGGGACATATGTTTTCACTGATATGTGCAACCTAGGGAGTAGTGGGGACACACAAGGGACTCCGGTTGATAATGGAGAACCCTCAGTGGGGCAAGGGAAGTGGTACAAGGGAAGGAGAAGGGCAAGAAAGAAGCGAATCAGTGGAATTACTATCATAAACAATGTGTACATATGAAAATATACCAACATCATTCTTGGTATTTCATATGGGTGGGGAGAGGCAGGGGGGGACACTAAGAGCTGTGTGCATGCATGTTAACATCAAATAGATATTCACTGTGATGTGAGACTCCAATGTACCGATAAAAGCACGTTAAAAAAAAAAAAGATCAACCTGATGCATTTGGCCCTGATTGGTGTAGTGGTCCCCCCTGGCCCTTCCCTGCTACCTGATTGCTCAGCACAGATCTCTGCCAATCTCATTAGCTGTGGCAGGAGAATATGCAATGCAAAGTTCATCAAATTTGGGAAAGTCACCAAAGCTATTTGGTATGATAGGACATCTCCAAATGTTTAGATGACATGGGATTTAAAACAATAAATATTTTTTTTTTTGTGAATGTCGATTTCATGTGGAAGATGGTAAACTTTGCAACTGACTTTTAAATTAAGTTGATTATTTCCTGACAGCAAGCTTCCTCTCAACCCCTGCCATATAATTGAGATTGAATTTAAAGTCAGGAATCCCTCTGCTCTCCCTACTTTGTTATACTTTAACAACAGACAAATTACTTAAACATTACAGAAACATACGGTATATTTAAATATCAACACCTTAAAATACTGACACATATTTATTACAATTTAGTTTTTAAAGTAGGTTCTCACAGATAAATATTTGATCCTTATAAAAACTAGTGAAGTGAATTAAGCATGACAGCTATTGTTAAAGAATTAATAACATGTCACATGATTACACGGAAATAAATGATGTGATGGGAAATATAAACATCACACGAACAGTTCTTCACCTAAACTATAAGTATATTCTTCTTTTGTTGCATTGTAGAGTTGTATGTATTAGCTCTTGAAAAATGCCCACTATGGGGTCCTGCCCAACATATTTAGCCTCCTGCAACCGTGCCTAGTTCAGAATGGGAGGCCTGGCCATCATTTTGTCTGACAACAATCCATGACCCTAGCCAGGGCGACAATGGAGAAATTTGGGAAGGTGTGCTCCTTTGGGAACTGCAAATAGAAAGCATTAAAAATAGTTACTCTCCCCCCAAAGGTGGATATATAATGAATAACCCCAGGAGCTTTCAGCAACCATGCTTTATCACACTGACTGGGCAGCCAGTGATGTTGCTCTACCAAAAGAGATAAAAGGACAGACATGACCAGCAGCTTGTATGAGAACCTAGTGTATGTACCCTTGGCCTACTCCATTCAATCAACAACTTCCAAATGGCAGGCCGCGTTTTGGTTCCAGTGTTCAATTAGTCACCTCTGCATTCCCATTAATAAAACCTTTCCTTTGGCTTAATGTTGATACAGGTGGCTTTTGTTAATTGCAACAACAAATAATAAAAAAAACCCTGACTATAAGTTGAGTAAATAAACGTGAAGAGCGGTGGTAGGGTTAATGGGAAGCTGCATGGAAAGGGGAAATTGAACCGCTAATGCACTTTTCTTGACTTTCCAGTTCTCCCTCTTTCAGACCTCAACCCCAGGGACTCCTGCAGAATTTTTCTTTACTGGCTCAGGTTCTTATTGACTATGAAACTGTAGAAGGCAGGGCTTTTATTATTTTCTCAAATTATAAATTTGAAGAATTAGAGACCTGGAATTCATCTAGACCAGTCACGTCCAACTTCGTTATGCATCAGAATTCCTAGTGTCATTTTTAAACCATAAAAATGTGCTGTTCTAACCCTTGCAACTCTGACTCACTGTGTCCATGATAAGATAAGGTCTTGGAACTGAGACTGTTGGAAAGCTGATTCTGATATTAAGGCTTGAGAACTGCTGTTCTGGACAAAATAGCTCCATTCACAAAATTCCTTTGAAGTTTGAAATTCCATTTGATCAAATGCTGAGTATTTAACTTTCCTGCTAATTGAGTCTCATCCACTAGTTTTTTCAATGAGGTGTATTTTGATAATTATTTTTATTTCTTTCATGCCACTTTCCCAGTTCAAACTTCACTTTCCTCCTTAGCTTAGACATGATAATTTTCCATTTCAATAATTTTACTACTAATTAATGTATCTACAACTGACTATTTCAGTGAAAATCACCATCTGTTGTTTGGGCTTTTCTCATTTTGTGTTTTCAATATCAAGAAGAGTTAAGTTTTTACTTGCTCCATGCTTTATACATTGTGTTTGATTTTGATTTTGATGGAGAATGCCAGGAAACTATATTGATTGTGACCAACACAAAGTCATATTGCTTTGTGGATGCCAAACCCCTAGTGCTTCTTGGTAATTTCGATATCTAGTTTTCTTCCTTATTGCATTTCTTCCCTGGAACCATCTTCAACCTTCTCTATCACAACAGTCCAAGTGGCTTCTGAACCCAGCACATGACTCATCACCTTCTTTAGTGAGAAAAAAAAATCTATCTTCTATGAGATTCCTTACTTTGCCTTCTATGTACCTCAAAATCTCTCTTTATCTTTAGTTTACATTTCGTTTTTAGTTCTTATCTCTTAGGAGAAACTGCTCCTTTTCTTTACTGAAATTCACCCCTAGATTTGTGCTCTTTATCTTATCTCCCCTGTCTCAGACTCTTATTGCATCAATTATTCTCCTTGCTAGCATCTTTAATCTTTTGTTCTCTACTGGATTCCTCCCTTCTGCCTTCAAATAGGTTTAGGTCTTCCCATCCTTGCACAAAGGAGGTTGCTCTATAAATATTTAATGAAGTGATATTGAATTGAATTGAACTTAATTCCTCAAGCTCACAGACTTACTGGTGGCAGATCCAAAAATTAAAACCCGGGACTTCTGATTTTAGTTCAAAATTCTTTGCAATGATAAACAAACATTTCTTGAAGGTATATTTTAGAACTATCTTACACAATCCAAATTTAATGGCTATATTTGTGGAATTGTAAATATTTAATCCTCTAAAATATATTGTTTGTCTACTCATCAGTAAATACTATTGATCCTAATATAATATGATATTTGGTCATTAAAATCTTATGTTATACATTATACATGTAAATAATTAGTTACAGAATTGGAAACATATTAGTCATGTATGATAGATAAACTAATTTGAAGGCTTATTTTATTATATCATTTAAATGCTGTTATAGGTTAATTTAATACCAAAGACTTTTTATTTATTACCAAATTGATTATTACTTAATAGCTTACCATGTTTATCTCTTAGAGATGCTTGAGAAACAGTCACTATTAATTTAAAATCAATTATAGTAGTTGAATAAAGAACTATTACCCTTTTTTCCTGTCTAGAAAATAAAGTCCTAGGACCAAAACAATGCATCACTTTTTAGAATTAAAATCTATTCTGAGAAAAATGATGCCAGTCACACACATGCAGAACAAACCTCTGGCTAGACATAATTCTATTATATTAATTTATTGGTTAACTCTTCTTGGGCTGCTGTAAACATAACAGGAGCCAGACTATGAATTGCAAAATCTGTTCACATGACATAACCAGATGCCCAGAATTTCAGTGTTACATAAGGAAGCATTCTTTTGAACAAGCATTTCCACTCTGGTTTCTTGTTTACATAGGGTCATAATGCTTTCTTTCTTGAAATAAAAATGTAATTACATGACAACAAATTTTACAAGAAAGACCTTATTGATAGCAAATATATGACCATATTCTCTCAAACTGAAGCTTTGAATTCTGAATTTTAGTAGATGTTTAGACAGGTATCTATAGATAATAAATCCTGTTTAGAATTTCTCAGTATATTTTTATTCATTTGACTGTCTTTTGATTCTATATGCCCCAAAATTGCATAAGGAAATAGCTTTAGATTATATTTTCTAAAAACTGGTGTGCATGACTTCCCTAACTCCTGAAAATGTTGTCTGGATTGACAATAAAATCATAGTTTTCATGTTTATGTAAATAAACTCTGTGTCTTTTCTAATTCTAAGCTTTTATCACACTGAATTTCTATTAATTGCACAATAATTTTAAATTAAATGCAAAGTTCAGGATAGATGAGAACTAAACATTTTTATGTGTCTTTGGATTGCATAAAATATCTGTCCATCTACATGTACCATTTGTATCAATACTTGATATTTTTACCACTGTACCAGAATAGAATGATAAGATAATCATATATGTTACATAAAACTTTGATATTAGAAGTAGACTATGAACCAGTGGCTTACACAAGACAATGATGGGTCTTAAGTAGAGTTAGTTGGGATCTATATATGTGCCATCAAGTCAACTCTAATATTACTATTTCATCATGCAGATATGAAAGGTTTATATAGGAAATCCATAAATGATATGCATTAAACCTTTGCAAATTGCATTATTAGAATATGTATTTTTTCTATTTCTCTCATTAAAGTAATGATTCTGAACAACATAACTAAGTACATCATAAAACAGGATGTGTGCTTTAGTTTTATGGGAACATTCATTTCCTTCATGATCAGTCTCACTCTGCAAATGTTTACATCCTGTTTAGAAGGGAAGAAAAGGACAGAAATGTCATTTACCCTTTGTCTGGTATATTGAAACTTAACTGCCTATAGGCTAATATCTTCCAGTATCTCTTAGGCAGCACCTCCAATTACATGTAGAGAAAGAAATGGGAGTCGATTAAAGTAAAAATTGGATTCTTAGCGATTATCCTATAGGTAATATTGTTATAGTTTTCAAATGTCAGAAATTCTTTTAAATACTTTGGAGTACACCTACCTTCCCATTTAGCTTGTCACAGTCCTCTTATATCATAAAACATCTGAAAATCATCCCCATATAACTTTAAATTGCACACATTATTTTAGAACAAAATGTGTTCAGTTTAAAAATAGATCTCAGACATTTTTAATATATCACAACTTCGTGTGTGTGCTCTTTGGCTGCTTAATTCTTTCATTTGTGCTTTTTAGGATTTTTTATAAACTAGAAGCTATCTCTGACCATTCTATCCCTTATTCCCCACACTTCTGTAACACTGGGCTCATTTCTTTCTAATTCATCAAACTGGTTTCTATTTTTCGGGCTCTTCCCTTGTTCTTTCTGCAGGACCATGCTTCTTCAACAGACCCTTCTCATCTTGGCCTCTGTTCAAATTTCTCCTTTTCAGTGAGGAAAAGGAAATCAGCTTGTTCTCATCACCCTTTCTGTTGCTTTTTCTGCCAACTCTTTGTTACACTTATTGATATCTGACATTATTTTTCTTTAGCTAAATAACATCTACTCTCACCGGAAGGGAAGATCCTTGAAATAAAGACATTGCATCTTATTTGCTGCTATGATTGTGTTGTCTAGAATATTGGTGGCTGGTATATTTTAATCAAAACTTATTTTTGGCTGAATAAATACACGGATGGATGAACGAATCACAACTGAATTAATGTATCTTATACTGCCTCAAGTAACTTGCTGTCTAGTGAGCCTGTCATTTACTATTATCTAAAATATTGTGAATTTTACATTTATTTATTTAAGTTACCATCTCAATCTCCTGAAAATGACTACTAACTCCAATTACTTCATTAAGACTAGCATAAAGCAATGACATTATGAGTTTTTTCATCCTATAAATAAATGTCAGAATTGTCCAATCTTAAACATATTAATATTAATTTAAAAGAAAAATATTATAAAGGGATACAGTTTATTGAATTTCTACTGGTTGATATTTTAATGTTTTTATTTTATTTCTCTTCAGCTTTTATATATGAACATGTCATAATTTATAGGTTTGCATGGAAAAAGTAAGCAATGGACAAAGGATATAACCAGTTTGAGTTGGAAAAAATAACCTGCCATTTTCTCTTTAATATCATCCATCATGAACATCAAAGCAGATAAAGAAAATGGAATGGTGCAATTTCTTTACATATCCCAAGGTTCAAATTTACAAATAAGTTGGCAAATTTCAAGTGTGTAGTTTAGTTCCTTTCACATGTTAGTTCTATATTTCAAATAAATTATAAAAGTGCCTTAAAATTCACCTGGATCCACTTATGGAAAAATAAGAGAATTGCCATTAGCTTTGTTAACTGACCAAAAGAATAACCCTCCCAAAAGAACATTCTGTGAATGGAAATATTCAATAATCTGTGCTGTCTAATATGGTACCCACTAACCATATATGGCTCAATAGTACTTGAAATGTAGTTTATGTTATAAAGACACTGATTTTTAAATTTTATTTAAATTCTACCAACACTTAATATTAATGGTGACATGTGGCTAGTGCCCACCAATGAAACATTCCACTGGTAATCATGAAGGGTAATGATCTCTAACAAGTTAAGTAGTATCTGTTTACAAACCTTCACAGCAGACACAATGTTCTGGATGTTGACAGCCCGGATTTTAATCTAGATCTTTTAGGTTTTTACATCCCCGAGTCTCACAGGATAATTGAGTCCCATATCCACTATGGCATATTTCTCATAAAGGTTAGATCTGATATACAATAAACTTTCTTCCAAATCTAAGGTTTTGTGATATTTTAAAAGTTAATGTGAAACCTCAGCCATTTAATGGGTAATTCTTTTTATTATTTCTTTTGTGTTGATTTGGAAAATGTTGGATTTTAGGAACAAAGCTAGTTCATAAATCTAAAAGTTCTGTGTCATAAAGAGGCCTAAGTAAATCTTCTCTGGTCTCATCAATGTATTCTTATCTCAGAATTATTACTCAAGTCACATTATTGTAATGTAAAATACAATACAAAATAAAATGTAAAAAGCATACTCTAATACAATAAAGTAATAGCATTTCATGAGAAAATAATATGCTAAATATAGGCTGTTATAAAATGTTCACACAGAAGTAATGCTCTGAGATATATATGTATATATATAACAATTTTACTTAGATATATATGTAGAATTGTTAACAAACTGGGTTAATTTCCTTTGAGAACGGACTATGGAGTCAAACGCTACCACAGTTAGTTCTTTCTATAAATTGTTTCCTCATATGTTGATATGATTATACACACTTTCAGAGCTGTCTTGAAAATTAAATTGGAAAATGTATAAAAAGCATATATTAGAGTAGGGAGTGGTGGTGCACACTTGTAATCTCAGTACTTGAGAAACTGAGACAAGAGGATCACAGGTTCAAAGCCAACCTTAGCAATTTAGTGAGCCCCTCAGCAACTTAGCAAGACCCTGTTTGTTTCAAATAAAATAATAAAAAGGAATGAAGGTAGAATGTACCTGGGTTCAAGTCCCAGTACCCCCTCCTTCCAAAAATGGGGATGTATTATAGTGGTTGGCACATAGTAGACATCAATATTTTTTTCATTTAAAATTTTTTTCCATAGCCATTATAGCCACTGGTAAAACATCAAAGCAGAAAAGAGAGTTAAACAATTTTTTCTCTCTGTGAATCCTGGTAACTTTGATGAAAAAATCAGTACACATAGAGCTGTACTTTTTATAAACAATAGAAAGAAGAATCTGCCATTTTAAAATAACAAGAATACAGCTTACTAACTCTACTGAGATGTCACATCTTTTAATAGCTACATTTGTCAAGTAAAATATGATTTTGGAGAAAAATAGTCACCTTTAAAATGCAAAATATGATTCACATTATAAAAATACTCAAGATAAGACTTTTTCTATCTTCAAATGTCCACATATGGAAGATTACAGGGGATGATATAATCTCCATATCCTTTTTCATAAACTGTTCTTGGGTAAAATGGTGGAACAGTAGAAAGAGCAAAAAACTAAAGGATGCTTGAATTTTCTGGTTTGTGTCACTTTTACCTTAACATATTTTTCTGCATGTTCATTTCCTTTGTGTGCTTTTCTTTCTTAAAGAATAAAAGAAAAATCTGCCTCATGAAAATGCAGGAGAGCCATCCCACATAAAGACCATCTTTAAAATGCGCATTATTTATTTGACAGACTGTAATGGCTGTTTCAAGGATATTATGGGCTGTCACGTGAATATGTATTTTAGAATGAATACCACAGTGCAAATACTGTGCTTGCACAATGCACATCAAAAATATAACATAATGAAATGTCTTCTGAAGATTAGGCAATATATAAGAATATACTGGAAATGGGAAACTGGGTTGAGTTAAAATGGGAAAAGATCATACATCCAAAATGATACATAGGTCAACTTCTTTGGAAGGTGAGGGAGTAGAAAAGGAAAAAGAAAGAAACAATAACATAACTTTGTAATTAATTATAGAGGCAACCCTTGATCCTCACATCAAGTAAAACAGAGTTTTTTTCTTGAAATTTTGTATTTGATTGGTATTGATAAATTGTGAGTGTCTTAGAATTATATTTTACTTATAATATTTCAGGACTAGTTTTTAGACTCAGCATTATTAATAAATTAGAAAATTTAATTATGGGAAGCTTATTTTAGGTTAGAATTAAATAATTTATGTATTTATATAACAAATTTTGTGAATGTCTCTAATTAAAGTTTTGGATTAAATTCAGTAGCAGACACAAGATGCAATGAATATAAATGCGTACCTGAAGGATCTTAGAATCAAGAGGGAAGATACAAAATGGGTATGGCTTACAATATCACCAGGCTAAAGACATTAAGGGCTGTAAGAGATGTATAGATAGGGTACTCCAGCAGTCCCACAGGAAATAATAAATACAAAGAATAGCATGGCATATCTATGATACAGTCAGATGAAAGTATTTCATGATTTGGTTGCATTCCATCAAGAATCATGACTTGAATTTGGAGTCATGTTTACTTGTGTTCATATCCAATATTACATACCTTTTAAAATGTTTGGTAAGGTTATTGTTTCATTTTATTTTTATTTTAGAACATGCAAAAACAAGTTCCACAAGTATTGTCAGACTTCAAATTATTTTAGTGATAACTAGAGTGTTTTTGCTTTAGGTTATTCTAATAAATCTAAAACTGAATGTGGTACATTATCTTCAAGTAGTCATTGATTTTAACCTTGTAGATTCCTTCATGTTTTCATTTCCCCCCTTTTTCTTTTCCTAATTTATTCCACTAAAATTGCCTAAATAGACAATTTGTTATTTTGCTGAAATGCAAAACATTCTGCCAATCGAAGCTCCTTTGTTTCTAAGTTTTTTCAATAAAATAGAATTCCTCTGTACTACATTTTCATTGAACTTCAGAGAACTACTCAGAATAAATACCTGAAATTAAAGAAAACAAAATCTGGCACAAGTGCTACAACTGTTGATATTAAACTATTTTTAAGCACTTACTATTTCAGGTATTTAGACCAGTTTATTTAGACCAGTGTTGCCCATTAGAACTATGATGTGATCCATGTCTGCACCTTTAAGTTCTTTAGCAGTCACATTAAGAAAGTGAAAAATATATAGATAAAATAAATTTTAATGCTATATTTCTAATATATTGTCATTTTAACATGCATTTGATTAATGAGATAGTTGACATTATTCATTTCCTTATTTTCTTTGAAACCTGATGTGAACCTTACACTGCAAGCACATCTTAGCTCAGGCTAGTCGTATTTTAAGAGCTCATAGCCTTATGTGGGTAGTAGTAGTTGCCCTATGGAGCTGGTTTAATATTTTCAGTTAAATTGCATTACTTAGCTCTCACAACCACATCCTCTGAGGACACTGTCATGAATACTTCTTTATAGAACTAGAATTCAGAAAGTATAAGTAACTTCACACAGCCAACAAATGTTAAAAATGAAGCTTGAATTCCATTGTACTACAAACTCTACCTTATTTTTTATTATACTTATTTTTTAGGAAGTAAATAATTTCAGTATTTGGACTTCTAGGTAAACAGTTCTTAAGCTAGACTGTACATTTCTTAGAATTTGTCTAAAGAGTAAAGAACTTTAAAAAAATGACACTCACAAAATAGCTTTCAAAAGTAGACAAATCCGAAAACTTCTCCCTCTTTCATAGCTTTTATTGACTTTTGATTTGTTCTACTTCAAAGCATAAATAGCATATAATTGAAATTACTCCGTTGACTATGCCACCTTTCCTGGGAGTCTATTAAAGACATAAGCCTATTTTTTATTTTTAAAAATTATAGTGCAATACATTTTTATTCACTAACATTCCTTTTGATTTAGTTTTTTTACATTATTTAGATATTTGCTTAGAATTTCTTATTTATGTGGGACTTGTCCTCACCTTTAAGTGAAGGGACTCAAGGCTGATTACAAAATTTAGTAAAAATTCATTTTCCTTCCATAGTAAAAATTTAATAAGTGAAGACATGCCAGCATTCATCAGAGAAGACTTGTCAGGTATATTAAGAGAATGTCATTGTCAACAATGATTGGCTAGTCCTAGGACATTCTGACATTGCAGATTCTCCTATAAAATTCCATTTATGCAAAAAATTAAACATTTCTAAAAGGCTTTACCTATACAAATCCTGTACCAAATCTAAGAATATATTCTCATGCAAAGAAGACATTCTTTTGTTTTCTAGGATCTTGGTACATAAGATAGATGATGGATACAACTGATTCATTAGGGAGAATAAAGCCCAATAGAAGACAAGAATTGTAAATTTTAAATAGAGTATTTAAGGAATATAAGTAAGATGCAAATTAATTCTGTTGAGATTAGTTTGAGAACTAGACAGCACTTTGGAGATGGGGGGAAGTAAATATGGAGAGGACATCAGGAAATATCCAGCACAGAGAACCAGCTAGACATCCTCTATTTAGATATACTATCAAATGCCTCTATTTAGATAATATTTACCTAATATTTAGATAATATTTACCAAATGCTTAAAAGGCCCAGGCTACCTAGTTCAGGTAAGGGAGGTAAACTCTTTGAAGTCTGGGCTCTGTACTTAGTTGGTTGTGAATTATAATTCAGAGACACATAATATTAGTCAGCTTTTTGTTGCTATAATAAAATACCTAAGATAAACCACTTAAAGGAAGAAAGGTTTATTTTAGCTCACAGCAGAAGTTTCCAGCCATGGTCACTTGGCCATGTTGCTTTGGGCCTGTGTCAGCATAGTACATTGTGGTGGAAACATGTGGCCGAAGAGTTCTGTTCCTCTCTTGGTGGCCAGGAAGCAGAGAGGGAGGAAGGAGCCAGCGTTCAGGTATCCCCTTTAAGGGCACATCCCCAGGGATCCAACTTCCTTCCACTAGCCCCCACCTTCCAAAGATTCTACCACCTCCCAGTACTGCCCACCTGGTGGCTAAGCCTTCAACACAGGGGTCTTGGGGGACATTCAAAACCAAACCATAGCACACATCTTCCTGTATTTCTATTATCCATCTCACATTCTTTTCATAACCTTTTTCCCCCAGGTTATTTTTATTATTTCTACTCATCATTAATTCAGCACATAATTTAAAACAAACAAATAATAAGAAGAAAATGGTGGGGCTTCTCATTTGTATATTTGATTTTTAAAAAAATTCTTTCTGCAGTTAGGAAGTCACTGGCAACCAGCTCCCAGGATTGGTTGAATTGCATAGTGACTGTTTTGAATGAGAGCCTGGTCTCATAGGTGATAGATATTTATTTTCCTTGTCTTTTTGTTCCTTTGGTTGGTGTTTTCATTTTTTCTTTTCTTTCTCTCTGTGTCTCTCTCTCTCTCTTATTTTTTTTTTTTTTTTGGCTGCCCATGCACTATTTCCATTTCTTTGTCAATCTGATTTCCTACTGGAACTACCTCTTCCCTTCCCATTTTGGTATATTGTGGTCAGTTCATAATTAGGGGCATTGTCAAGAAGAAATCATGAAAATCAAACTAGGTAAATTGGGTGCTCCCTTCCTGGAACTTAAAACCTGATTAGAATTTGAGACTGAAAATGTTTGGAGTTTGACTTTGCAGGCAGTGATCCATGGTTGCTGCTGTTCCATTCATGAGACCACTGTGGCAGTTTCTTATCTCTATCAAAAGTTAGATCCACATGCTTGGGTTTAGAACATTTCTAGTGGTGAATGTGTACATAAACAACAGCAACAACAACAAAAAACCTTTCAGCTAGAACTAGTCTTTGGTAATAAGAACAACATTTAAGTCACTACAGTTTATTGAAGAAAAAAAATATATGAAATTTAGTAAAATCTGACTTTATCTATTGTATAGTAAGTTTCAAACTTATCACAGTACCTCAAATGTACACATATATATTTTTCTTTAGATCTCCTATACACATACACACATAATACATTATATGTATACAAAAATATGTGTTCAAACTTGCCATATATATTATATGTGTATATGTACTTTCACGTACACATATATAACCGAATACATGTATATATGTGTTTGTATCTACATATATATGTGTATTTGTATATATATATGTACGTGTGTGTGTGTATGTGTGTGTGTGTGTGTGTGTATGCATAGTAAGTATTGCGATTTTCCTTGTCTATTTTCTGGAGTTGGTTGTAATAATAGCACACTTTGCAGGCTATAAAATAGCACACCAGCCGGGCGTGGTGGTGCATGCTTGTAATCCCAGTACTTTGGGAGGCGTGGCTAGACTCAACTCTCTCTCTCTCTCTCTCTCTACTTAGTGAGGCCCTCCGCAACTTTGTGAGACCCGTTTTCAAAATAAAGTATAAAAAATAGGGCCGGGGGTGTAGCGTGGAGGTAGAACGCCCCTGGGTTCAATCCCCGGTACCGCAAAAAAAAAAAAAAAAAGTCGTGGTAGATTTCCTGACCAGCCCTTTTACTAGTTTTAGGTAGGCTTGAGATAGGAGATGAGTGGTAGATTTTGCCTGAAGTTTGAGTTAAATTCTTTGGATCTGCTTGCTCTTTCTTTGGGGCTAATTAATATATGATTTTTAGCATATAATTTTTATCATAATTTGTGTGTGGATGGTCAGTTTTACTTGGCTGGTTTTGCAGATTATTTCTAACCTACATATTTTGCAAAAGATATTGGTATGCTTGTGTGAGGAGAAAAGTGCAAAACAATGATGTTTTGAGGACTTCTGCTCATGTGTATATACCTTGTCTAATTAGAGGCATTTATAGAAGACATTTATTGTGGTCTATTGTGAGTTGCTAGATACTGAAATATTATCTCAAGAATGGCTGTGTAAAACTGTCTGTTGAATGGAAAGGAACTCATTGGCCATTGTTAGCTGGACCTAATTGTTGAATTTATTAGCTACAGGATAGGTTTGTTAATTTGGGGGAGTTCTATATGTTTGAGAAGTTTCATTTATTAGGTTGATGACCAAAATATTACAAAATATTAACATGAGCCTTTTAAATCTCTATGGAAGAGATTGCTTTCTGGGGTTATGTTGGTCATAACCATACAAACTGGGGGGGGATTCTCTTTCTCCTACATTTCTAAAAATTGATTATTTAACTTGATTATGAAATTCAGCTGACTCAAGAAGTAGACAAGCATGAAAATTTTCATATCAAACCAAAATGCTTAGTTTTACTTAGAGTAACAGAGAAGCTGTACTAATCAATCAATTGTTGCCATTAGATTGATTACTCCTGAAGCATTTATTTGCACAAAACAGGTTATATTTAAAGCTATACCACTAAATCATGAAGTTATGCATTGTACAAACTCGAAGGAAAGAACAACATTCACAGTTCCTAAGTTTTTGCCACTCATGCTATATACAGTGTCACTGCTGTATTGTACGAAACCCTGGGCTCATAGATGTCCTATTTCCTTTGTCAATTTGTCCAGCCTGTGGTGCAGTAGAGCATGAATCTTAACATTAGCTGTTGCCAGAACTTGAAATTTCATTTTTTTCCTAGTATTTCATAATAAATAGTATAAGAAATTCAAATTACAGAATCTTAAGTAATAAGAATTTCAAGAAAAACACTGAAAAACATGCACTAAGCAATTTTTCATTAAAGAATATTCTTTGGAGAAAAACTAGAAACACTAAGTCTCACAGGAATGTTACATATTACCATCTGTAGGGAGAGATTGCAAGTATCTTGGCTTCCCAAGAAAATCAGAGGAAATAGGACAAAAATGGCTTTTTATGTAATATTTATAATGACTTACCATAGAAATCAAACACATTCACACACGTACGCACACAATTTAAATATTTTTGTTCTGTTTGATATATGTCATTTAAAAAATTTTAGTACAAATTATGTTTTGCTCAAAAATTTGAGTGATTAATGCATTGATTTAACCTCCCAATGTAGACTGGCTGCTAGGCAGATTCTGATATTATTTATTTTTATTAGTTTATAATATGCCAATTTTTCTTGCTTATCTGTCAACTCCCAGAAAAATACATAAATCAAAAATGTAGCAATGTGGACACTAACAAGGCATAATTATTGTAGGGTCTGTCCTCCTTTAAAGAAAAAATACAATTACCTACCAGAATGTTGCTGGGATTAGGTCAGAATTTGCATAATACCGACTCATATTTTCTTAACAATTTTAATATCAGACAATAGCTTTTGCAAATCTATAATCCCTTATTATTTTCCGGCTTTATTTTTGGGGACTAAAATAGGGAGTTCAGTCAAAACACGATAATTATTAGAATGTAACCCATGGAAAACTTTAATTACTCAGTGGCATGTCGTTAAGATTAGGTCAAGTTTTTATAAGTTTTATACATTTAAAATAACACAAGGCAATTAAACTTGGTTAAATGTAATTTTTACAGTTAAGTGTATTCATTTTTCCACAGATAAATATTTAATAGAAAATACTTCAATCATTGTGTGAGCTTAAAGCAAAAGAATTCTACTTCAGCATAATCTCTAAACAACAGTTCTAAGACTGGTGTTATTAAGCAGTTAGAAGGCTAACAGTGGAGAGCATGAATATTTGGAAAATGTTAACTGCTATAAAATAATAGCTGCTAATGTGGAGGATTATGAAACACCCAGTAGCAGAATAAGTAACAAATAGATCCTTTCTGAAGTCCTGAAGACTGGGGGGTGGGTGCTGGGGTTAAGTAACTGTGATATATTTATAGAGGGCAAGGGATCACCATAAAATAAAGCAGCAAATAGTAAAGAAGTCAATGTAAAAGAGAGGCCGGGGATTTAGGGTATAGAGATCATAAATTTCCATCGATATAAACAGCCTGTGTACCTCAAGAGTTGAGGTTTAGCTATAATTTCAGGTCTGACCTATAGGCCTTCTGTGTTCACAGTGCATGCTGGACCAGGATGTCAGCTCAGGAGGTGCTAAAAAAAAAAAAAAAAGGAAAGGAAAGAAAGAAAGAAAGAAAAAATGTTTCAGATCTGTGTGATTTACACCTTTAATCATCCCCAAATCCATCCCAAACACAACAGCACAGTAGTTGAGAAGATTTTATTGTCTCACTAAATTAGATTTAATTCTTACCATAGCATACCCTATAAACAAGAAGAGTGAATGATGTCTCCTCCACCAGGCTCTTACAAAGGAAAATTGTTAAATTTTTATGCATGGCTTCTCAAAAGGTCATTTTTCCCTTTCTCTATATAGTTCAGACTTCCACATTTACATGTTTTAATTTCAAATATGTATTTTAAAACCTGCTTAAAACTTAGTGGATTGAAAAATATAGTGATAAAATGAGCTTGTTTAATGGTTTAACAGAAGCAGTAAAAGCAAGCAAATCAACACAAAGGAGGAACTATTAAGTATTTAGCTTTTAAGAATTACCCTGAAATGGAATCCTGAGTGGTTTTAAAAAGAATTTAAGTAAGCTGCATGAATACCCTGACTTATTATTCAGGGACATTGATTTTAATATATGTAAGCACTAAAATAAGCTTTCTGTTCTAAATTGCCACTTAATGAGCAAATTATATTATTGCATTTGTGTGTGTGTGTGTATGTAATATAAATGCTTATGTGTGTGTGTGTAGATACATTTGTATTTTCTGTCTTGCCCCTCCTCCACCGCAGCCATATATATATATGTTCTGAGAAAAAATATATATATATATTTATATTATCACAGTCTGTTTTGGAGACATAGAATGTACTGTATACACACACACACACACACACACACACACACACACCACAAGACTGGAACAGGCAATGGATAACTTAAAACTAGTCTAAGTAAATGATATATGGCCAGGCGTGGTGGCGCACGCTTGTAATC
>PVJS01019369.1:0-33788 GCA_004027185.1 Glis glis | reverse complement strand
TATTTGAATTCCTTTGATATCCTTCTCTTGTCTTATTGCTCTGGCAAGAGTTTCAAGGACTATGTTGAAAAGGAGTGGCGATAGTGGGCATCCTTGTCTTGTTCCTGATTTTAAGGGGAATTCTGGCAATTTTTCCCCATTCAATATGATGTTGGCTTTGGGTTTCTTATATATTGACTTAATGATGTTGAGGTATGTTACTTCTATTCCAATTTTCTGTACAGTTCTTAACATGAATGGGTGTTGTATTTTGTCAAATGCCTTTTCCGCATCTATTGAAATGATCATGTGATTTTTGTTTTTAGTTCGGTTTATGTGGTGGAGAACATGTATTGTTTTGCATATGTTGAACCAGCCTTGCTTTCCTGGGATGAAACCAACTTGGTCGTGGTGTACGATTTTCTCAATATGGCTTTGAATGCGCGTGGTTAGTATTTTATCTAGAATTTCTCTGTCTATGTTCATTAATGATATTGGTCTGTCATTTTCTTTCCTTGAAGTATTTTTATTTGGCTTTGGTATTAATGTGATGTTGGCCTTGTAAAAAGAGTTTGGAAGAATTCCATCTCTTTCAATTTCACGGAATAGCTTGTGAAGTATTGGTTTTAGTTAGTCTGTGAAGGTTTTATAAAATTCGGCTGGAAAACCATCTGGACCTGGGCTTTCCTTTGATGGAAAACTTTTTATTGCTGTTTCTATCTCTGTGTTTGTTATTGGTTGATTCAGTTTTTCTGTATTCTCTTGGTTCAATTTAGGTAGGTTGTATGTGTCTATAAATCTTTTGACCTCTTCCATGTTTTCCATTTTATTGGAATATAAGTTTTCAAAGTAGCTTCTTAAGATCCTCTGGATTTCTCCACTATCTGTGGTGATATCCCCTTTTTCATTTCTGATTTTGGTAATTTGCGTTGATTCTCTCCTTCTTTTGGTTAGGTTAGCTAGTGGTTTGTCAATTTTGTTAATCTTCTCAAAGAACCAGCTTCTTGTTTTGTTGATTCTTTGTATTGTTTTTTTATTTTCTATTTCATTAATTTATGCTTTGATGTTAGTTATCTCCTGCCTTCTACTGGCTTTGGACTGCAGTTCCTGTTTTTCAAGTTCCTTGAGGTGTGTCATTAGGTTATTTATTTGGATGTTTTCTGTTTTTTTTATGTGGGCACTCAGTGCTATAAATTTTCCTCTTAACACTGCTTTCAAGGTGTCCCACAGATTTTGATATGTCGTGTCTCTATTTTCATTAAGTTCCAGGAATTTTTTTTATTTCTCCCCTTATTTCTTTCCTGATCCAGTCCTCATTCAGGAGTGTATCGTTCAGTCTCCATGTACTTATGTGATTACTTTTTGTCTTCCTGTTGTTAATTTCCAGTTTCAATCCATTGAGATCTGAGAAGATGCAGGGAATTATATCACATCTTTTGAATTTGCTGATGCTTACTTTGTGACCCAGTATGTGGTCTATTTTGGAGAATGTTCCGTGGGCAGCTGAGAAAAATGTGTATTCAGGTGTTTCTGGTTGAAATAATCTGTATGTATCTATTAGATCCATTTGGTCTATAGTTTTCTTTAGGTCTGAGCAATCTTTATTCATGTTTTGTCTGGAAGATTGATCTAGTTTCATGAGTGGTGTGTTGAAGTCTCCCAATATTATTGTGTTTGGGTCCATTTGGGACCTGATGTTCTGAAAACTTTGTTTTATGAATGTGGGTGCACCCACATTTGGGGTATAAATGTTTACTATTTTTATATCTTCTTGTTGGGTTGTTCCTTTTATTAATAAGAAGTGACCATCTTTGTCTTTTCTGATGTGTTTTAGCTTAAAGTCTGTTTTGTCTGATATAAGCATTGCTACCCCTGCTTGTTTTCGATCTCCATTTGAATGGTATATCTTTTTCCATCCTTTTACCTTTAGCATATGAGTATCTTTGGCTAGAAGGTGAGTTTCTTGTATACAGCATATAGTTGGGTTATGCTTTTTGATCCACATTGCCAGTCTGTGCCTTTTAATTGGGGAGTTGAATCCTTTGACATTCAATGCTATTATAGAGATATGATTTTTGTTTCCTATCATTTTGAGTTTTATTTTCTATTTGCTGTAGTGACAAATCTCCTTGTTTAGTTGCCTACCTGGTGGAGTTCACCTCTCCTGTGGTTCTGAAAATTGCTTGTTTTCCTTCTTTGTGATTTATTTCTTTTAGGATTTTCTCTAGTGTTGGATTGGTCCTCATTAATTCTTTAAATGTTTGTTTATCATGGAACATTTTTATTTCTCCATCAATTTTAAATGATAGCTTTGCTAGATATTTCAGTCTTGGTTGGAAGTTGTTTTCTTCCAGGTTCCAGAGTACTTCGTACTAATCCTTCCTGGCATTCCTGACTTGGGTTGAGAAGTCTGGAGTGATTTTTATTGTTTTGCCCCTGATGTCATCCGTTCTTTTGTTCTTGCTGCTTTTAGGATTCTTTCTTTGGCTTCTATGTTAGTCATTTTAATTATTACGTGGCGAGGGGAGGTCCTTCTTTGGTCCTGTCTTAACGGTGTTCTATATGTCTCCTGTATGTGTATATCCAAATCTTTCTCTATGTTCGGAAAATTCTCTGAAATTATTTCTTTGAAGAGGTTTCTTATACCCTTGGTCTATGCGTCTAAACCTTCTTCAATGCCTTTTATCCTTAGATTAGGACGTCTTGCATTTCCCTGTATTTCTTGAATGGCCAGAGTGTGTTGTTGTAATATCTTCTGTATATCATTGACTGTGTTCTCAGTTTTGAAAGAGCTGTCTTCCAGGCGTGATACCCTATTTTCCATGTGGTCGAGCCGACTAGAGTTGGTTTCTATAGCAGTCTTTAATTCGTTTATTGATTCCTTCATTTCGTTCAGAGTTTCTTTCTGGTTCTTCCTTAGAGCCTCAACTTCTTCCTTCATCTCCTCTACACTTTCTTTGAGGCCTTTCATCAATCTGAAGATCAAAATACGGAATTCTCCGTCTTGCATTTCCTGCAGGTCAGAGTCAGTGATCTCACTTGTTGATGCATTGTGGGTGTTTCTTGTTTCCTCACTGTTCTTCATTCTTGTATTTTCGGTGTTTTCTATTTTGTGTCTCTGTTGCCTCCGCATCATCTTACTTTCTGTGTATGAGACCTTTTGATGGTTCCTGTAGTCCCAATTGGGTCAGTACACTGCAGGCTGTGGATCCCTCTTGTCTGGTTGGCTGGGGCGTGGTATAGTGTGTGGAGGGGTACGCAGGGTCCGGAGCTCGGGTGTTGGCATGTGAGGAGCACTTCGAGGCGCCATGGTGGGTGCGGGCACTGAGGCGTGGGTGACAGTGCCAGAAGGTGCCCTGTTTCTGAGACGTGGGTGCTGGGGGTCGCCCAGGCCCCTAGGGATGCACGCGTGCTCCTGGTCTCGGGCAGTGTTGCCGGAGGGTGCCCGGGCTCTGATGTGCTGTGCTGAGGATTTCGAATGGGCCCATGGGAGGTGCGGGTTCCAGGTATCGAGTAGCGGTGCCTAGGGGTGCACAGGCTCTAAGATGCGGCATAGGGTATCGCGCGTGGGTCCCAGGGGGGAGCATGTGCTCCTAGATCTCAGGTGGCAGCGCTGGGGCGTGCCCTGACTCAGAGACAGACCAGAGAGTCACGCGGGTCTTGGGTGGCAGTGCTGGAGGATATCCGGCCTCTGAAGTGTGGCACAGAGGCTCTCTCGCGTGGGAGAGGGGTGCAGGCTCTGGGTCTCGGGTGGCTGCACCGGAGTCCAAGGCAGGGCATGGAAGGCCGGCAGAAGGTCGCCGGGGTATGAGGCTGGGAGTGGAGGGCCCGGTGATGCGTGGGGACACTGAGGTCTGGTACCTGGTGCAGAGGCCACCAATGTGAAGCCGAGGCCACCAATGTGATGCCGAGGCCTGGGGTGGGTGCAGAGGCCACCGGGGTGACACGGGAGGGGGGACACCGAGGCCCGGGGTGGGCGCAGAGGCTGCCAGAGTGACGCGCAGGGACACCGAGGTCTGGTACCTGGCGCAGAGGCCACTGAAGTGACGCCGAGGCCTGGGGCGGGCACAGAGGCCGCTGAGGTGAAGCTGAGGCCCGGGGTGGGCGCAGAGGCTGCTGGGGTGATGCGCAGGGACGCCGAGGTCTGGTACTTGTCGCAGAGGCCGCCGAGGTGACGCCAAGGCCTGGGGCGGGCGCAGAGGCCACCGGGATGACAAAGGAGGACGCCAGGGCCTGGGGCGGGTGCAGAGGCCACCGAGGTGACACGAGGAGGGGGGCTGCCAAGTCCCGGAGCGGGCACAGAGGCTGCTGGGGTGACACGTGGGGATGCCAAGGACTGGTACCTGGCACAGAGGCCCCCGATGTGACCTTTGGCAGTATTTTATACCTCCATTTTTCATGGCTAGCATAACAGAAGGTTCCTTATAATATATTTTTATAGAGCCAAGAAGGGCCTCTGGGGCCACAGAGTCTTAAACTGTTATCACACAGAGAGAAAAATCAGTATTGGCTACTATTGAGGCACTGACATGATAGCACAAGTCATGAGACTAGGAAATCTAACTCTTCATCCAGTCCTTGAATGGATAACACCACTGGCCTATGCCAGTGACAGTGAATAGACAACAATAGTCTCTCATAGTGTTAAGGGTTCCTGTAGCAATTAGCTCTTTACTAGTTTTAGATAGGATTAGATATTTCTTATTCTTTCCTTAACAAAGAGGTTTAATCCTTCATGAGTCTTTGCTATTCAAGAACTTTGTCTCAACTTAAAGAGTAAGATGCTGTAGACATACTATTATTGGGTAATCCCAAGTTATTTTACTTAACAAACTTAAAAATAAGTTTGTGTCTCCACATAAAAGTAATCTTGTCTTTTTGTTAAGATACCTGTCTGATTTTTCTTATTGCTGTTCCTTTGGGGAGGGACATGTTTTGTTGCTCTGTTTTAATTTTGTGCTTTTTGTTCTGCATAATAAAATGTAGTCCTACTAAGCCAAGTAATAATAAATAAGCAGAAATGCAAAGGCAGCATGCAGAGTATTTTGCTGTAAAGGAATTTATGGCTGTGGAAATGATTAATTCCAGATGTCCTGTATCATATTTCTCTTGAGGAACATAAATGTACTCTCTTTTCTCAAACTTTTCCTTATGTAGAAAAGGAACACAAAAAGATCATTCAGGAGTTTGACATAAGGCTCTCGAGTCAATCACCAGCACAGGAGTGTGGATGCCAAGCCAAATACCTAGGACTGTTGTGGGTTCAGCTGGTCAGATCTTGGGTGCTATTGCCCTCTCTCTGCTCACCATTCTTCACACCCAATTAGTCTAGCTGCAGTTTCTAGAACATGCCTTTAGTGCCTTTCACTTTCCAGCCTCCAGATGTTTGCTTACAGCTTGTTCCTCATTTTGGATGACTTCTAGTAGCTTTATCTAACTGAACCCCCAACTTTTGAGCATCTTGGTTTAAATATTGACATTTTAAAAAATCTCAGAGAAGAACAGGCCAGCCAAAGACCCAAGGCCGAGTTTGCTTGCTCTTCTTGTACACTGACTAAGCACTTCTCTTTGTAAAATTAAACGTGACTTTGTTTATTTAAATGTTTAAATCTTACCTCTAGCAGTGTGGAGATTCCTTAGAAAACTGGGAATGGATCCACCATATGATCCAGCTATATCACTCCTAGGTTTCTTTCTGAAATCAGAATACTATGATACATGCTCATCCATGTTTATAGCAGCACAATTCACAACGGCCCAATTATGGAACTAGCCTAGGTTTCCATCAACAGATGAATGGATTACAAAATTATGGGATATACACACAGTGGAATTCTGCTCAGTCATAAAGAAGAACAAAATTGTGTCATTTTCAGGAAAATGTATGGATCTGGAGAACATGTTAACTGAGATTAGCCAGTTACAGAAAGTAAAGGGTCATATATTTTCTCTCATATGTGGAAGCTACGTAGTAATAGGGATATAAGAGAGACTTTAGATAATGGAGGAGAAACCCCAGTGGAACAAGGTTGGTAGTTCAGGGGAGGGTGGCAGTGGGGGGAGAGAAAATTAACAAAGGAGGCACTTCCATTGGTGTTATGTACATATGTAAGAATGGTGACAGGGAGGGATTGAGGAGGAACTAGGGGGAAACTCACCAAGTGCTATGTGCATGTATGACACTATCACTCTGGGCTACATAATGATATGAGACTACAATGCACCAACAAAAGTATATTAAAAAATAAATCTTATCTCCATACTTAGAGAAAGAAGATTGAGAGGAAGGCTCCTGTTTTGCAAATCATTCTAATTTGTCCAACATCTAGCCCTGTGTTTCAGGATGAAGCACATTAAGTGGAGGCTTAATATATATTTAAAATTACAAACTAAACTAACTATGCATTTTTTTAACCAAGAAAGGAAAAGAAAAGGTGTGGAGCTTATCTTTGTTTGCTGTTGATATTTTCTTTTCAAAGCCTTTCCCTGATGAGGTAGTTTTGTGTTATCTCTGTACCTCATCTTCTGTTTCTCCTTCTCAGTACTTCCTTCATCACTTTCACATGGTGAAGGAGAAATTATTTTTTTAAAGAGTGATTTTTCTAGGTTGTACTCTCCCATTTCTATGTGTTTATATATTTTTCTTCTTAGATGTTTTGGGAAGAATTCAATGACATTTCAAAAGTCGCTTCTTCAAAATTGAACCTTAACCTCTCTGCATTCTGATTGGGCCCCTGAGTACCTGCCTGGCCTGCAGGGTCAGCTGTCAGCATGGACCCTGGCTTCCAGCTTGGCATTCTCTTTCTCTTGTATGGTCGGTTTCTCCTTTAACCTTAACACTGCCACTTTTAGAAAGCTGATTTTCTACAGTTTTTTTTTTTTTACTTTGGTGAATTCTCAAGATATTGTGTGTGTGTGTGTGTGTGTGTGTGTGTGTGTGTGTGTGTGCATGTATTTGTCCTTTATCAAGTTAGTAACTACCTGAAAGAGCTTAATAAACTAAACATAGCTATTTCCTTGAACAAGTGAATTATGACTAAACACAACTCTGTTTCTCTCTACCTTTGTCTTCAACTTAGTTTTCTCTCTTTTTCCATCTTTCTGAACTTGATTCTTCAACTATCCTGATCAATATTGTACAGTTTTGAACTCAGGACATCATAAACCATTAAATAATACAAAGGCTTTTCAGTGGCTTTGAAGAGCTTTACAAAATATACTAAGTACTCTCAAAAATAAAATCAGATAAAGGTAGAATTTTATGAGTTTAATGTGCAGACAAAAGAACAAAGAACAGCAGAGTGTCTGAGGCTGCGGCAAAAGACCAGGACCGGAACTGGGGTAACTTCTTGACATGTGAGATTTATTGAAAAGGGCTGAGTATAAATAAAATGATTTTCACATATATTTAGGATTACTTATCTTTTTTTCTTTAAATCTTCTTTTATAGTCTCTATAATGTTTAATTTTTTCAATTGACAAGTAAAATCATATATATTTACCAGATACCATGTGATATTTTGAAATATCTTAAACATAGTGAAATGGCTTAATAGAGCAAAGTAACATGTACATTACCACACATACTTATTATTTATTGTGGCAAGAAAACTTAAAATTTACTTTTATTGATTTTACAGAATATAACATGTTATTATTAACTTACAGTCCCATATTGTAATATACAATAGGCCTCCCTCCAAAAAAGCCACCCGTTTATGAGCTGGTAGATTTCAAAGCAGAGGCATGGCATGGAGTCTCGATTTTACAGCAGTAATAGTACAGTTTATAGAACATAAAGAAGAAAAATGTTTAACTTTTTATAATCAGCTGTTGCATATTCTTTTTAAATTGTTATTTATTTATTTTGGTTTGTCTAAGGTTGAACCCAGGGCTTCACACATGGTAGGCAAGTGCTCGATCTCTGAACTACATCCCTAGCCTTTTTGTGTGTGTGTGGTACTGAGGATTGAACCCAGGGCCATTCTACCTCTGAGCTATATACCCAGCTCTTTTTATTTTTTTGTTATGAAATTGTGTCTTGCTAAGTTGCTGAGAGTCTTACTAAATTGCTGAGACTAGTGTCGAACCTGCAATCCTTCTGTCTCAGCCTCCCAAGTACTGGGATTACAGATATGTGCCACCACACCTGGCTTCCCTATCATTTTTAAGATTTTATTTTGAGACAGAGTCTCAAGTTGTCATACCTCAAACTTGGGATCCTCCTGACTTAGCCTCCTGAGTTGCCCAACCATATATTATTTTGCTTTTGTTTTTAAAGGAAAATAGAGCTGTTTTTAAGTTAATTTGTCTATGGCTGAATTGGTTTAATTTCACTGGATCATGCTAATAAAGACAAAAACTAATGTTTATTTTTTATGGTTAAGATGAGCTGTTCAGAGAAATTGAGATGATTTAAGTTTGGCTACAGGCCATTTGGCTTTGGGGTAGCTAAATGGTGGCCTCTATTTTTATTCATTATTTATTTATTTATTTATTTACTCTATCAGGTTAGTTAAGATATTTATCCCAGCAACACTTATTTCTTCCTATCTGCCTTTCTCCTCTCTACACACAGACACAAAATCCAATTAAAGTATAATATTGCAGAATTGTTTTGGCTCTACCCATTATGACACATAAGACATTGTTTAAATATGTTATTTTTATTCACTCAAACTTCATCACCCAGCTTTTCACGCATTTTCCCTTCAGATACTGATGAGATTCTTTCCAAAGAATCTACCCAAATCTTCTGTGGTTCACCACCAGCTCTGTCCCCATGGCATCCACTTCAGCATGCGCTGCTGTCATGGATGAATCACCTACAGTCCTTTCCAAAAGATCTGGGATTTTTTTTGTGGGTCTGGGTATGGATCAGACTTAGAGGAGCTGATAAAAGCTGGCAACTTGAAGTTGAAATTGGTGACAGCCATAAGTGATATGTGTCAGAGACTCAGTATGAGCCAGGCACTTTTCTAAGACCTTTCATTTGTTGCTACCCACCAACATGTCACCATGAGGTATTATTATCATCATTCCCCTTTGGAAAGCAAGGAGACAAGGTGTCAAGGCTTGACATTACTTGCCTGAAATCTTTAGTATAGGAAGAGCCTAGATGCGAACACAGAGGGTTAGCCTCCAGAACTTCAGCTTAGTCACTCTGCCAAATGGTGCATTATACAAGTATGCACGTCTCCTTTTTTTTCAAACTCTGATTGTAAATACAAGCATTATGGTTCATTTTAAAGTACGATGCTAATTTTTAAGTGTATAAGCACAATGTTCACAATTTATATGGTACCCTTTGAAATGGTACACTCTGTATACTTGGAACATTTCATCTGGCAATCACTGAAGCTTGTTAATATCAACAACTGGCTTTATTGACTTCTTCAAATAAGCCCATTTAATCCATTATATATGGTCTCTAGCAAATATAGCATTAGTAGGAAAGATATAGAATTAAGGAATATCCACTGTGCTCAGAAACTCAAAAGAAGTATTTGAAGTGTGTGTAATATATTTACGTATGTAATGGCCTGGGTGTTGAATGTCCCCAAAGGCTTGTGCCTATTGGGAAGTGGTGGAACCTTTAAGAGATGGGACCCAGAGGAAGGAAGTTAGGTCACTGGGGGAGTGCCTTTGAGGGAGATATTGGGACCCCAGTCCTTTCCCCTCTGTTTTTGCTTCCTGGCCTAAGTGAGGTGAGCAGTTTTGCTCTACCAATACTCAACATCAAGGTGTTCTCCCATGCCATAGGCCCAAAGTGACTGGGCAAGTGACCATAGATTGAAATCAAGAACCAAAATAAATCTTTCCTCCTTATAAGTTGATTTATCTGAGGTATTTTGTCATAGTAACAGAAAGCTGATTAGCACAATGTATGTATGTTGTATGTATGTATGCATAGCTAGATACCTTTTATTATGACATTCACTTACTTAAGCACTCAGTGTATAGAGTTTCATCTGTCATTGGTTAGGTACTGGGTTGTGTACACTCTGATGTTTTTAAAATAAGTTGGTAGAGATAAAAGTATTGACAGGTGGGTTACAGCTTTGACAATTTGCACTCTAAGAAATCAATTGACAAAACACCAAACAACAAAACATATTACCCACTGGCTGGGAAGTCATAAGCCCCAGAGGCTGTGGATCATCTTGCATGCTGGCTGCTTGCCTACTGGAGGGCAGATGGAAGAACTGGCTGCTAAATCGTTTCTAGCACTTGAAGCCCAGCATGACTGCGGATCCTGAGCACTGCTGGAAAAATATTTCTGTAGTAACTTATCTGGTACTTATCAGTGAATTTGCATAGCCCAGGAGAGGTCTCTTCAGATGACTTCTCAACAAGTCAAACTCATGTTTCCAGGCCAATTTCTAGTACCAGAAATATTACTGGATACTCTTTGAGCAAGTTTCTGTTTATGGAACACTTACAAAAATAATTGAAAATATTCATTTTCTGATCCAAAGATTATTCATTGTAGTTTTGCTGGCAAGGGTGAAGTTATAAGAACTGCTGCGTGTCATGGCAGCATTTGGCCTAATTTTATAATTAAAAAAGAATATGTCGTATTATATCTCCTCCCTTACAGTGTAGTTTCAATAATGCAGTGGTAGGTGAATTATTAGGTAGCATTTCCTAGTACTCTGTTGTAGCTACAGAGAAAATTAAATCATTTAGGAAAGCCAGCATGTCCTTACTGTCTCCCATTATCTTGGTAAAATAATTGGGAATTAGGGTTAGGTTTTATTCTTTATTTTACCCCAGGCCCCCAAATTTGCCATCACCTCCTTTTTACCTATCCTTTCGACAGACCCACATTGTTGTTTTAAATTTTGATGAAATGACAGCAATACTCTACTTGAACTTTCTGTGTATTCAGAGCCCTGGGAGAGAGAAAGCAGCAGCAGAAGCTTATGCGTTGAACAGGAGGTAGTGAGTGCAGAAGCAAATGTCCTGGAGCTCTTCCCTCCAGTCCATCCTGTCCCTGCCTCACTGAAGAACACAGCTTCCTAGACTCTGGCTTTTCACACCCTTCCAATGCAGTGTCTTTCTTTATTGGTTGGACTGAATAAAAGCTACAAATCCTGACTTTCTGACTATCCCTAATACCTGGACACAATTTTATTTTATTTTTTGCCTTCATGACTACTATCTTCCTTCTGCTCACATAGTTTTTCTTCAAAATATGATGTTTTATTTCTTTTTATCCAATTACAGTCATATTTTATTCCTATCTTTTAAAAATATACCAAAGCCGGGTGTGGTGTCGCACGCTTGTAATCCCAGTACTTTGGGAGGCGGAGACCGGAGGATCCGGGTTTGCAGCCAGCCTCAGCTCTCTCGCTTTCTCTCTCCCTTTCTCTCTCTCTCTCTCTACTTAGTGAGGCCCTCCACAACTTCGTGAGACCCAGTTTGAAAATAAAGTATAAAAATAGGGCTGGGGATGTAGCGCGGAGGTAGAACGCCCCTGGGTTCAATCCCCGGTACCGCAAATAAATAAATAAATAAATAAATAAATAAATAAAAATAAAAATATACCAAACTTATTTTGAATAGAGAATTAGGAATGGTACAAGTTCTTGCATCATTAATTTACAGCATTTTGACTCCTTATATTGGTGGCTAATCTAGAACTTATTATTAGAGGAGGGGCTACTCGTTTCACTCTATAGAGATTCAGGAGAGCTACTGCACTGGACCTATTGCATAAAGCACACCTATAGTAAACCTCACATCCACACTCATTCATATTTTCTTTAGTACAGAAAATTATTACAGAATATTGTTAAGTAGTTGGCATATTTTGATTATGTGATTTGCTCTTTGGTAACTCAATTTCTAAATACTATTCACTAAGCAATTAAAAATCCTATTCATGTTGACATATTATATTAAATAGTAATTTAAAAAATCCATTAACTTATTACCAATGTAATGTTATAGTATCTAATAAATTACCTGCATACAGTGTTGTTATTATGAATCTCAGACTAGCCCATGAGAAAAGTGTATTTGGTCACACCAAAGGAAGATGTAAACAGTTGCCAGAGAGTTTTACATACTTGGGCTTCCTTATGGCCAAATTATTGCCCAAGATCATCTTCAAAGAAACTTTGTTTTAAACAATAGCTTTAACATGTGGTAAGAAAATATTGGTGACAAATGTAGAAGATGAATTGAGGACTTGTTCACTTTACAGAAACATTTTTAATATAAAAAGCATATACCTCTAAAACTCTTTATACTTTATGCTTTCTTAATATTGATTGACAGATACTTGCTGAGAGAAAAGGAAAGGAAAGAGAAAAAGTAGACACACTTAAAAACAAGACATTAAGGATTGTCAAAAGACAGTTTGATATGCCTTTAACCTAAAGGTAAAAATCTATTACATTATAATGTAAATTAATAAAAACATGTCATGTAATTATATAATGTTGAACATATAGTCTTTTAGAAATATATATTTTGTGCAGATAAAAGTAGGTTGCACAGATATAACTTGATAATGACCTCCAGAAATCAGACCAGGGTTTCTTATCTTAGGGTTAATGTGCTTCAAGAGTCCCAACCATTGTCTAAGACTAGGATCTATCAGATCCTGGGGTAGTACTTGGGGTGGAGGTTGTGGCAGCGGTAATGGAATCCCTAGGGAACAGTTAGAATCCTTGTAGTAGGAACTTGGTTGGGCTTGAGGGAATACATGGATGAGCATCAATGAATATGTGAAAACCTTAAAGTCATGAACAAAATTGTATGTGATGGGTATATGCCAATGATATGGATTAAATGTTTCTTATTTTTTCCCAGCAGTGAGGCAAGGTCTTCAATTAACTTCAACTATGTTATAGCCAAGGATATTTGATTGAGTTGCAAATAAAAGAAGAATAAATCACTTTACCATAGTGAAAATGTGACTTCAGGTATTAAAGGGATTAAGAAGAAAGCAAGAAAAGAGTGGAGATAGGCAGGAAAGTTTGGGGTGGGGTGGAATTTGGCAGAAGGATAATATATGTGCACATTTGGGAAATATTTTCCTTCACCCAGCCATCTTGCCCTATTTATATGAAAAACATAGGGCTCTTTGATTTAATATGGTATTTTCTTTGCAAGTTCTACTACATCATTTAACATCTTCTTGTTTCTACATCTGTGTTCCTTGTGTTTTGTTACTGACCTCCCTTGGAGGGATTTTGTAAGGCTTAAATCATTAATGATTATGAAGTACTTTGGAAATAGAAAGCACTGCTTCAGTGCTAACTCAGATGCACCTAGGAATTGCTGCGTGCACAGTACAAAGCACAAGGCATGTTGTTAGGATTCCTTCTGGGGCCCTGCATCAGCCAGGCCTCCCACTCGCATCAGGATGAATTAGGGCCATGAATTTGAAAATACATCTGATGCTGCTTGGCTTGTGTATGCTTTTGTTACTATATTTTTTTGACATTTTGAATGTTCATTTGTTGGAGGATTTAAAATCCTTTTGTAATCAAAAGAAACCAAAGTGCCTACTACAAGCATTTTTCAAAAATGCTGTCACCCTGATTGAGGATACAAATTGATCTACTGAACAAAAATGTTGGAATGGTATGTTTATCGTAAGTATTTGGCCACATATAAGTAGAGGAGTGATTAAGAAGTCTTCATTAGAAAGCTATTATCTAATGCTTTGACAATAAGTAACATTCTCTATCAACAATGACAATAAGATATTGACCCACCTCCAACCTCTAATATCAAATATAAGTAAAAAGAGAACAATGGAAGTAAATAATTCATCTAGTTAGTACTAGGGTTAAAAACAGAAACTATCTTTTACATATGTGAGTATTCTTTGATCATATCCAAGAAGATGCCCGAGTAGCTTTGTTGAACATTCATTCTTCCTAAAAGGACCTGAGCTTTTCATTAAAAGACTGCAAAGTAATGGTTACTCAAAACTGACCATCCAGTCATTTCCAGTGTGAGGGGGACCATATGTACTATCTGTAGTGTTACCAACTCCAGAATTGATTTCTGTGGTCTACTTGGTTTGATGAGAAATCCCTTCTTCATTTCTAGTCTACATATTCCCTTCAAATATGACTTTTATAAGTTGAACTGAGTACATGATCAACTGCATTTCCTTCCCATTCATTTATCTATGTATAGAAAAATGTGGAAAGGGGAATGGAGGCACCAATCTAAATAAACTCCTGAAGTTTCAATTACTGAGGCATCTATAGTTCAAAAGAGATTCTTCTGGGCTGAATTATTCAGGTAATAGTAAAAATTCTCTATTTTACATTTTGAACACAGGGCTACCCTCAGTGATGAATACCTAAATGTAATTCTAATCCTTTTCTTTCTCCTTCTTTTCCCCAAATACCAGCCTCTTCCTTCCACTTTAGAAACTTCTAGCTCTAGTCTTTTTGGTAGTTTTGCCCTCTTCTTGCCATGATCCAAGCTATATACTTTGTCATATTGGACCAGCCCATTTGAGGAAGCATTGTGAGATACAGATGTGACTTTTTAAATATAGTTTTATTGGTATATTGGAATAATCCAGCATAATGAAGTTCAGAGTGATAGAAACATATATGTACACAGCACTTGGTCTGTTTCCCTCTAGACCCCATCTGTTATCTTTCCCCTCCCCACATATATTTTTGTGCTAACCAGACTCATAGAGAACCAGTTTCTGAATGTATGTGTCACTTTATTCAACTATCATACAACTAATCTTTTGCAATCACAGTGGCCCTGTCTATCTAGTCATTCTTTCTTAGGGTTAATGGATCCATGATTGAAATTAGTGACTGGAAATTGGTAGCCATAGAATAAAGATTGGAAAATTTGGTCAGTTATTTAATTTGATTTGTAATGAAGCCTAGAAAATTATTCCCATTCCTGTGATGATCCTCTTATGTCTTAGTGGCTGCAGTAAGAACCACCATTGCTAGGAAGCGTAGTCACAGCAGAAATGCCCTGCTCTTGGTTCTGGAGGCCAGCAGCCAGAGATCAGTCAGCTTCTGGTAAGGCCCCTCTTGTAGGTTTTAGGCTATTGTATCCTCATATGGCAGAAGAAAGAAAAGAAAATCTCTGGGGTCTCTCTTAGTAGGACATCAATTCCATTTATGAGGGTTCCACCCTTATGGCCTCATCTAATCCTAATCCTCAGCTAATCTTGAACATCATCTAATCTTCATCTAATCCTAATCCTCCACTTTCGGATATCATCACTCTAGGGGTTAGGATTCCAAATATGAATTTTTTGAGGGGAGACGGGGGAACACAGACATTCAGGCATAACACCTTATAATGGGTGCTATAGTTTGGATGTCAAATGTCTTTCAAAGGCCCATGTATGCTTGGACCCCAGGAAGGTTTGGGGGAGATAGCAGAACCTTTTGAGGTAGGGATTGTGGGAGGTTTTTGGGTTATTGGGGGTGTAGGACCCTGACCTCTTCCTTTTTCTCTTTCCTCCCTGACTCATGATATAAGTGGTTTTGTTCTGCCACATACTCTTGCCACGATGTGCTGCCTCACCACTGACCCAAAACAATGGGGTTCAGTGATCATGGACTAGAACTTCCAAAACTGTGACCCCAAATAAACCTTTGCTTTTATAAGTTAACTATTTCAGGTATTTCACTGTAGTGGTGGAAAGCCAACTAAATCAATTAACTAGGCCATGCATGTCTACTTATTCATTTGGTAGATATTTACTGTGCTTCCGCTTTGTGCCAGTCACTCTTCTTGGTTCTTGAATGAAGTAGACAGTGATCCCTGTCTTTAATAATCAAATCCTTCAGTTCATGCTTTAAGCTTATTAGAGTATTAGTTCCTTTAGGGATAGGACTAGCATAGTGGATGGTCAGTGTACTTCTGCGTGGTATGAGTGAGGGGGGATTGGTTCCTCATGGCCAAATATGTGCCCTTTGACATTTCCTTTATGGGCTTTAGATCAGTGTGGCCCAGCAACAATTCCCATGCTGACAGAAACAGTCTCTGTGCTGTCCATTGTGGTAGCCACATGACACATGTGGGGTTGAAAGCTTGAATTGTGGCTAGTGAGACTGAGAAATTGAATTGAATTTTTTTATTTTAACTTAAATTTAAATAGCTGCAAAATTCACATACCTTTTAGTCCAATGAGCTACACTAGGAGATTTCTGGGCTATGAGGAGGGTTCCCGACTGTTCATATGTTACCAGGGAAAGAATGGGCAGGAAATGTAGCAGAATGTTTTCTTCACTTTTTTGGAGATTTGGTGTTTCTCTTAGAAGGTATTTAGAAGAAAGACATAATCTCCAAGAAAGCACTTTAAAGGTAGTTTATGTTACCAGTGGTAAATTCTCTCCATTTCTGATTGTCTTTAGCATTAGTTCTATGACACAACTCCAATGAAACCTTGCAAAGATGGAATCCTGTGGTGTGCTGAGTCAGGAAAGTCCACTGGACAAAAATTTAGTTTAAAATTTCTGCTACTAAGAAATGAACATGCCAAGCCCAGTGGGAAAAGGTAGCTTGGGCAGCTGAGGACATGGCCAAGTGCGAGAGTAAAGTAAGGATTTAAATTAGAAGAACCCTGAAAAGTTCATTGCAACTCTTAGGCTGCTACCTTAACATATTTTTATTGAACTAGTTCTTTGCAAGGTCACTCTGTTTGGGGTCATTTTATAGGTCTTTCAAGTCCTTTGGAACTTTCAAGTACCTACATATTTGTAAGAAAGCTGTTATCAGGGCATCCTCACACCTCTGTATTGAAGGTGGCCAAGTATACAAAAAGGAAGATTCTGAGTCCTTGAGAAGAGTCACCCAGGTGGGAACACTCGACTCCCCCATACGTCCACAATTGGATTTTAACATTAGCATTGATGTAACAATACAAAAAATAAACTTGTGCTGTGTAAAGCCTCTGAGTTTCTTTGGTTTTGATCTGTTATAGCAGTAAGGTTTTGTTAACCTTCAGCATGAGATGCTTGTGTTTATTAGAGGAAGGACTCAGTTTAGAAGAAGCACTGCTAGAGTCTAAGTAAGTTTCTGAAGTAATCCCAGTGCTTGCAACAGTCCAGTGTGTCAGTTTAAGAAGAAAAAGTTAACTTTCAAATACAGAGAAAAAAATCTACTTTTCCTAATATCAATTGACTGACATACTTTAATTTTTTTCAAATGAATTGATCTCAGCAATCCAGGAGAGAAGCATTAGGCTCTAGAAAATTTTAGCATACACTGAGATAATTTTTTTTTTTTTTTGCGGTACTGGGGATTGAACACAGGGGCGTTCTACCTCCGCGCTATGCCCCTGGCCCTATTTTTTATGCTTTATTTTGAAACCGGGTCTCACGAAGTTGCGGAGAGAGAGAGAGAGAGAGAGCTGAGGCTGGCCGTGAACCCGGATCCTCCGGTCTCCGCCTCCCAAAGTACTGGGATTACAAGCGTGCGCCACCACACCCGGCTGATAATTTGTTTTTTAACATGGCGTTTACATTTCTTCCAGAAACCACTCAGTGTATTGTGTTGTAGGAACATTTTAAAGTAATTGAATGTTTGTGTCAACTCTTTCAATTCAGTAGTACCTCCCCGAGAGAATAACAACAACAACAAAAAACTAGTCTTCCTTATTCAGTTTATTTGCTATATTTTTTTCTTTATTAATTTATTTTCTGGAGTTTTTTGTTTCCCTTTTATATCTGGAGTGTAATTTGTAGGCCACATGTTACTACCTAAGTAAGCTGTCACAAGGTATTTTTGTGGGGACACTAGGACACTAGTCTTTCCCCATTTTTCCCTCCCATTAATTTTGAGTTTGTAGTTCTAAGAATTTCTTTCTTGGAACACACATTAAGAAAAATCATGGCTAAATAATGGGTCTTAATTGTAGAGGATGGAGTGGTCAGAGTGGAAAAGCTTCCTGAGTATTTGTTTTCTCCTGCTGGTCTTCTCTGAGGGGCCCTGTGTAGGCTGCACTGAGATTTTCTATGGCAGCACTTGTTTCCTTTGTGGTCCAGTTCCCATCTTCTGCCATCTTGAGGCAGGTTCGCAGTTGCTGATAGATGAGAGGAAACTGGGGCCTCCTCATTCATAAACTTGAAGTCAGTTTATAACACACATTGTATATAAGATTTTCAGCTTGGATTCTAAAGAGTATATGCAAAGTACAGTAAATGTTACGAGTAAACTTGTAGGTTTAATTATCTGATAGAGGCAGGGCAGATGATCATGTTTTGGCTGCCAGCATCTTGGCGTTTCTTGCTTTTGGCATCTGTTCCTGCGTCCTTCTAGCTTTGGTTGGCTGCTGGTCTTCACTAAAGCTGCAGCGATCATCATGCTGATCTTGTTCAGTCACCCTGTAAGATCTCATTTACACAGGCTAATAGGGTTGGAGACACTCAGGTAAAAAGTAATAATGATTAACTGTGTTTACATTTGACTTTCAATTGTGATTTTTTTTAGATTGCAGATGTACTTCCCTAAATAGAGCCAACTTTTAGTTGCTACATGGAAGTAAGTAAATGGGAGGAAGTGATGAGTGGAAGAGGGAAGCCAGCTTGATATTAAATATTCCCATAACCTTTAATCACAAATGCAAATTGGTGTTTACTCAGATGGGGAGTTGAAAATTCTTGATCTCATATGAGATCAAATATTAGAATCTGAGCACTATGCAGATTAATTGAATATGTATGCATTAAAATACTGTGTACTAAATTTATTTTGTTGTATTTTGCTCCAGAATCTTTCATCTTAAATCTACATGTGCATGTGGACAGCATGTTAAAATAGTCAGATATATCATGAGCCAAAAAGCTGGTGTTCTAGGAATTTCCAAGTAGTTTTCACTGTAACAAGATAAACTTGTTATAGGTACATCAAGTTGTAGAGTAGTTGAGATTGTTATTCTTTACATTTCTAATTTTTTGGGGGTACTGAGGATTGAACCCAGGGACATTCTACCTCTGAGCTACACCCCCAGCCATATTTTTTATTCCTTATTTTGAAACAGGGTCTCACTAAGTTGTGGAGGGCCTCACTAAATAGCTGAGGCTGGCTGCAAACCTGCGATCCTCCTGTCTCAGCCTCCCAAGTACTGGAATTACAAGTGTGCACCATCACACCCGGCTCTACATTTCTACTTTGAACAACTTATCAAGTGTCTTAATTTTTCTTCCTCATCTACTATATGCATTGACTCTCATGGATTTATAATAATAGCAACAAAATTCTCAATATTTTATGAATGTAACATTTGTAATAATAGAAAGAATTTCACCTGTAAGTTCAGTATTTTCCATCTTATAAATATTATTCTGAAAAGTATTACTAGGGATGACTTCTGCAGTTCTTAGCAAGAAACAACTTTTTTTTTGGTCTTATGAGGAGGTGTTGGGGGCAAGGGGAAATGAGAATAAATTGAGGCTGAGTGACTCTTTCACAGCTACATTATGACACAAGACAGCACTTAATACCCCTGACTCTCTAAGGCTGACCATTATATAGGTTGGGCAGTAGACAGGGAAAATCACTAGTTCTGAGACAGACAGACTAGCATTTGAATCCCATTTTGGCATCTTCTAGCTACACCATTGTTGGTCAAAGTGTTTAAACTCTATGACCTTTCTTTTTATTCATTTGTATAATGGAAGCACTATATTACCAAATTGATATAAAGACTAAATGGAATAGTATGAAGCAAACTAATCTTTGCTTAATTTTTTTCTAATTTATAATTTAAGAATATTTTATTTTGTTCAGTTAAAAAAAATTGGCTTTGTCCAAATTGAAGGTCTGGTCTTTATCTTCAGCTCCTGAGAGGTAATCCTTGTTTGCTTCCAGACCTTGGGCTAGCCAGATAATAACAATGTGATACAAAGTGAAAGCTGGCCATACCTGTGCAGTTTTGGGCCAGCTTGGCCATACCCCATAGTCTAAGGGTAGAGCTGGCCACCTGAATACATCATCCATGTGATTTAGTCAGTCCTCCTGGAAACTGAGTTCAACCATGTGAGCCTTCAGTCAAATAATCATGCCAACATAATGAAGCCCGAGTAAAAAAAACTCTGGTCACTGAGGCTCAGGTGAAACTTTTGGTTAGCAGTACCTGGGTATATTGTCAGTGCTGGGAGAGCAACACCTCCTGACTTCACAGTAGAGGATATGAAATCTTCAGGTCTCGAATCCTTCTTGGTTCCTCCCTATGTATCACTCCAGCTGGCTGATTTTGATCTGTATCCCTCTCCTTTAATAAGCTATAAATATAAGTACAATAGCTTTCAGTGAGTTCTTTTACTCCCATTAGCAAATTATTAAACCTGAAGTTGGTTTGATAATTTTTGACAATACTAAACACATAGTTGATATTAGAAGTGTGAACAGTTTTAGGGACTATGTTCTCAAACATTGCTATTTGACTAATTCCAGGCACATATAAAAATCAAGATTCTCCATTGCATCCTGTAGTAGGCATGCCAAACATTTTCTTAGTCAATCCCATACCTTTTTCTTCTTAAGAGAAACTTCTCTGCCAAAGGATTATCACAGACTAGTCCCAAATAATGCATGACTCTAGAACCTAGACATAGCTAGTACAACCAGAGTGACATTTTAGTAAAAATGGTCCAGTCTGATTTGGAATATAGGAAAACATAGACAGTTAACCTATTGTTATACTTCGGATACAGAACATCTACCAAAGGGCTCATGCGTTAAAGGGTTAGTCAATCTGGTGCTATTGGGAGGTGACAGAATCTTAAGAGGAGAGACCTAGTGGAAGGGAGTTAGGTGTTTGGGGGTGTGCCTTTGATAGGATATTGTAAGACTGGCCCTTTCCTATCTTTTTGCTGCTTGGGTGCCATAATAAATTGTATAGAATAATAATAACAGTAATAATTTATCAATTGTTAACTATAGGTAAGGGACGGTACCTTCTTCTGACATAAGTTATCATCATGATGTTATCACCACAGGCCCCAAAGCAATGAGTTCAAGTGACCATGGACTGAAGCCTCTGAAAGCATGAACTGAAATAGTCCTTTCCTCCTTATAAGCTGATTATCTCAGGTATTTTGTCATAGTAACAGAACATGGACTGATACGAACATGTTAGGTGTTTAATGTCAGAGATCATATGGCCTAGAAGATGGAAGCCATATGGTCCATGTGCAGCAGCATAGAGAAAGTCCATCTATAGACACATAAAGAATGAAATCAACTTGAAAGAAGAAATAGAGCCAGTAGCTGAGGCTTAGCAAGATGAGAATAGGATGGAATTTCTTCCTGATCATGTTTCAGGTCCTCCAAGATCCATTATTTCTCCCTGTGCTTTTGTCTCATGATTTCCCTCTGTATCCTTCCAAACACCTTCTACCTATGCATAAGTGTGAGAGTTCCCATCCCTGCCAGCCAAGAGTGTGCCAGTGAAGACATCACCATGGCAAGTATGCGATTTTAAAATTGCTACAAACATAATGACGATCCAGGGGAAAGAACATCAGTTTCTAACTCTGTTCCAAAACCTTAATTCTCTGGTTCAGATAATTTACAAGCAATGTAATCTCCCCAAATCATCTCATCTCCCTCCCCTCTTCTGTAATGGTTCTTTATAATTAGAGGTTTCTTCTTCCTCTCACCTTCTATTTTTGTTTTGTTTTGAGCATAGAATTTATCATAATTGGAGACCATTTGTGATTTAGCCCAAATGTAGTGAGTCATACTTTCTGGGTCAAAGCCTCATGTTCACCATTTTGTAGTTGTGTGATCTTTAGCCAGTTTCTTAACCTCTCTGTGCCTCAATTTCCTCACTTGTACAATGGTGAAAACAATGCCTCCACTGTGTTGCTGAGAGAAAAGATGTAATAATGCAGGTAAAGACCTTAGCACTGATACTGCAATACGTGTAGCTTTAAGACAACATAAATAATTTTAATAACTCTAAACACACTATTTTGAGGTAAGTTGATCTATCAAAGTACCACTTTCTTATTATGCATTCATTCATTAATTCAGCTAATATAAGCATAAAGTTCTGATGGTGGACACAGCACAGTATTAATTGTATGGGAAGATAATGAGCATGGAGATTACCATTTAGCAGGAGAGATAAGCAATATATCCACATGGCTCTAATCAAAGACAGTATAAAGTGTTGTAGAAGTTAGAAAATGAAAGAGATATTGAGGGACTTAAATGATCAGAAAAAAATATCTTGATTATTAAGTGACTGAAGTGAGTTTTTAATGACATTGTTCTAGAAGAATTCGAATTGTTCCTAGACAATTATTTGATCAATATTTTAAAAGTTTTAAACATTTCTAAAGAGTGATGTTTGATCAATGTATGAATATATTATCAATATTTCCAAACTTAGTGGTTAAATAGAGAAACTGCTTAACAGTTTATCATCATTTTATTTATATAATTTTATATATTTTTCAGCAAGAAACACTAATTATTTAAAAATTACCTTAGCTTGGGCTGCTATAACAAAATACCATCAGTGGGGTGGCTTAAATAACAGATGTTTATTTTCTACAGCCCTAAAGTCTGAGATGTCCAAGGTCAAGAATGCCAGTGTAGGAGGTTATTGGTGAGGACCTTTTTCCTACTCTGTAGAAGGCTGACTTCTCCCCATGGCCTCCACATGGTGGAGACAGAGACAGAGACAGAGACAGAGAGCTAGAGAGAGGGAAGGAAGAGAGAAGAGAGAGAGAGTGCAAAAGAGTGAGCACTCTTAGGTTTCTTTTCATAAGGACATTAATTCCATCATAAATGGTCTCATCCTCATGTCTTAATCTAATCCTAGTTATCTCCAGAGACTCCACCTAAACATAACATCACATTGGAGATAAAGGCTCTAGATGTGAATTTTTCAGTGGACACAAACATTCAGTCCATACTTGAGGTTAAGGAAGAATCCAAACACTGTTCTCTTGTTGTGAATATGAAATAATTTTACATTAGTGGCCGAGTGAAAGAAAACTTTCATTAGCTTTTCCATGAAGAGCAGTGACCTGATTTTTTTTCACTTAGAAAGTCTAAAATATTGCTTTTAGCATTTCGTGATTCAATTTAGAGACCAGGTAAACAAAGAACTGTGTTTATCTCATGTATCCATTTTTAAATTTTAATTTTTCATTAATTCCATGGGATAGTCCTTGATGACTTCATCTCATGAATCAGAACCTTCAACTGAGGAAACTCTTCACTCAGAATTCCACATACATTGGGAGACATTTTACATTTCCTTGGCCATGTAGGGGAACTACTTACATTAAATATTCTGGCAGCCATACAACTATCTATAACTCCTAAAGTTGATAGCCTAAGGAACCACTAATAGAAATACAATCCAAATTTTTCTTAGTTCGGTCTATTTGTCTGTTTGACTATCTACTACCTACCTACCTACCTACTTACCTATCTTTCATTTATCTATCCTTATTATTTCCTTCCTGGCCTCAATACTTTGAAGATTTCAGGTCAACTTTTAAAGTTATTCAAAGAATATATTGAGCATATATACACTTATAGGTATGTATCTAGCTGTCACCTTCTATATGCAGGTATGCAACTTAAAGTCCTTATTACTAATTAAAAGAGAACATTATATATTAACTTTTATTTTGAAATAATTATAGATTCACATGAAATTACCACAATGTTACAGAGATGCCCTATGTACCTTATACCCAGTTTTCCTGGATGACTCATTTTACGTGACTACATTACTAAAACTAGAAAATTGCCATTTGATAACATGTATAGATTCCTATAATCACCACTGCACAGATACAGACCTGTTACATTACCACAGTGCTACCCATTTATATCTCATGCTACCCATTTACATTCAAAGTCACTACCATCCATACCATCCCTAACACCTTGGAAAACACAGATCTGTTTACTGTCATTATAATTTTGCCATTTTAAGAAAGTTATATAAATAGCATTTTATAGTAAATGACTTTCTGAGATTGGCTTTTTTACATTTAACATAATGAAGACCTAACAAAGCTACTGCATAGATCAATAGTTTCTTTTATTGCAGAGTAATAGTCCATGATATGGATATATCACACTTTGCTTAACCATTTGCCTATTGAGGAATAATTTGTTTTCACTTTTAGTCTATTATAGTACATCTGCTGTGAACATGTGTGGGCAGGTTTATGTGAAGATGTAAATATTAATTTCTCTGGGATACATGTCCAGGGATGTGATTGCTGGTTCATATGGTAAATTCAGTTGAGTTTTAAAAAGAAACTGCCAGTTTTCCAGGGTGCATGTGCAATTTTACATTCCCAGCAGCAAAGCACAAAAGATCCAGTTTCTCTATGTCCTTGTCAGTACTTAGCCATATCATTTTTTCCCATAGTGGTTTTAATAGGTGTATAGTGATCTCTCCTCACAGTCTTAATTTGTGTTTCCTTAATATCTAGAGATGTTGAACAATTTTTCAGGTACATCCATCCCTCTGTATGCATGGATTCTGAATCTGCAGATTCAACCAGCCATAGACTGTGTATTAAGTACTTAGGTCTATGATGGTTGTATCTGTACTGAACTCATACAGACATTTTTTTTGTCATTATTCCCTAAGTAAGATAGTATAACAAGTATTTACATAAGACTTGCATTGTATTAGGTATTATAAGTAATATACAATAATATAAAGTATACAGAATTATATGCATAGGCTATATACAAATACACCACTTTATATAAGGGAACTGAGCATCTGTGGATTTTGGTATTTGTGTGAGGTTCTGGAACCAATGACCTACAGTGCCTGAGGGATCACTTTAATTATTTGCCATCCAGATATACTCTTCAGGGAAAATATTTCTTCATGTCCTTTGCTAATTTTCTAATTGGGTTATTTGTATTTTTACTGTTGAGTTTTGAAAGTTCTTTATATATTCTGAAAATGAAACCTTTGTCAGATAGATGGTTTGCAAATATTTTCTCCTACTCTGCATATTGTCTCTTTATTTCCTGAGTCCTTCAAAGAATAAACATTTCAAATTCTGATGAAGTCTAATTTATGGATTATTTTTCTTTTATGGATTATGATTTTGTTGCCATGGCCAAGAACTTTCCATGAGCCCTACATGTTAATGGTTTTCTCTAATATTTTCTACTGAAAGTTTCATATTTTTATGTTTTATATTTGGATATGTAACCAATTTGATTTAATTTTTGTGAAAAGAATGAATTTTAGATTGAGATGATTTATTTATTTTGCTGGTGATCTCCAATTGCTCTAGCAACATGGGTGGCATAGGTTATTCTTACTCTTCTGAGTTGCTTTATACCTTTGTCAGAAGAAATTAGTTGACCATACATGTGTGGATCTACTTTTGGGTGCATTATTCCAATTTATCGATTTATGTGTGAATCCCTCCACCAGTACTACACAGTCTTGATTAAGGTAGCTGTATAATAAGATTTAAAATCAGGTAGAGTGATTTATCCCACTTTATTCTTCTCTTTCATCATTGTCTTAGCCATTCTACTTCCTTTGCCATGTAAATTTATTTTATTTTATGTTGCTTTATTTGTGTGGTACTGGGGATCGAACCCAGGAGCATTCTACCTCCAAGCTCCACCTCCAGCCCTTTTTATTTTTGGTTTTGAAACAGACTCCCAGGTTGCTGAGAATCTCACTACTTTTCTCAGGCTATCCTTGAACCTGCAATCCTCCTGTCTCAGCCTCCCAAGTTCTGGAATACAGGCATGTGCCACCATGTCTGGCTTGTCATATAAATTTTGAAATAAACTTTTCTATATTTACATATAATTTTGCTTATATATCATTTAGGGGAATAGTGACATTCTTATTATGTTGAATCTTTTAATCTAAGAACACAGTGTGTGTCTTCATTTATTTAGGTATTCTTTGATGTCTTTCATTTATGTTTTATAGTTTTTACCACAAAGGTTACATATATATACATATATGTATATATATATATATATAAATTACTGAATTATAGATGTATAATATTGAATTATGTCATATTTGAGTGATTGTAAATGGGACTGTGTTTTTAATTTTGGTTCACAAGTTCATTTCTAGTATACAGAAATACCATTGATTTTTGTGTATAGATCTTATAGCTTGTGACTCTTCTAAACTCATATATCCTGAGAAAGTTTTGGAAATTACTTGGGGTTTTCTATGGAGAATGTCATGTCATTTGTAAATAAGGACAGTTTTATTGTTCCTTTCTAATCTGTATAACTTAATATTGTGTTTTCTTGCCTTATTGCACATGCTAAGAATGGTGAGAACTGATATCCTTACCTTATTCCCAATATGTAGGGACTGAATGTTTTCCATTTAGTCTTTCACCATTAAGTTTGATGTTAGTTGTAGGGTTTTTTTTTGGTGTAGTTTATTGAGTAGAAGTTCCACCCTATAATTAGTTTTCTGAGAGCTTTTTAAAAAATCATGAATGGATATCAAATTTTGTCACAATCTTTTTCTGCATTACTTTTCCCTTTAGCCTATTAATTTGGTGATTGCATTGATTCATTCAAAAGAACATTTTTATAGTTATTCAATTCATTATTAGAAATTAGTCATCCTTGCATAATCAACCACCATTTCATCTTATGACCCACTAATAATGAAGGAAACTAAGAAATTAAAGTAAATGAAGATATTAGAACTATGGAATCTGACAGACTATTGGTAAAAGAGAGAAGGAAATAAAGAAGGAAGGGGAGGAAGGAAAACACAAAAGGAAGGGGGGAAGGCAGGAAGGCAAAAAGGAAGGAAGAAGGAATCAAATCCACTGGATTTCATGGTAGTATATAAAAAAGGCCGACTTAGTTTCTATTCAACTGCATTACTGTCACCCTATTTTTTCTTTCTTTGTTTATTTTCTGTTATCACCTCCTATTTCCTTGTAAACGTGGCTACTCCTTGACTTGAGAATACCCACAGAATCCAGATGCATGAGACAACTGGCCATCTGCTTATTTAGTGCTGACACATAAAATGGCAGGATGTGCAAATAGAACAGTTCTGTTTAGAGAAGATCTTTGAGTCTCTAACTCAGCAGTATGTTAAATAGAGACACACGGGTAGAGCAAAAGGAGGATGAACCATCAGGTTGAAATAAATCACCATGTAAACCTATGTATGGTAGAATAAGTGCATTTAAAATCTCTAAGAAAATGTTGCAAAAGACACAGTGATAATATGCTGTTTTTTTTTTTTTGGTACTGGGGATTGAACCCAGGGGCATTCTACCTCCGAGCTACACCCTCAGCCCTATTTTTTATCCTTTGTTTTGAAACAGGGTCTCACTAAGTTGAGGAGGGCCTCACTAAGTAGCTGAGGCTGGTCGTGAACCCGGATCATCTGGTCTCAGCCTCCCAAGTACTGGGATTATAAAAGTGCGCCACCATGCCTGGCTAATATGCTGTTTTTATAGAACAATGCCATGAGTTAATGGCAGAAGTCATCAACTGAGAAGGTTTTCTCACTCTATTGGTATTTACCAAGTAGAAGAAACAAGAAAGTGCCAAGAAAGAGACTGATCAGGAAAGCAGCTAGGCTGTGGATCATTTGACCCTTACTGTATAAACTCTAGTACAGGCAAACATTGCCTCCCATTCAGTCCTGACCTGTCTGACATGCTCGGATTCAATTACTGCAAGAGGAAGAGAAAGAAATATGGACCCACCAATTCATTTGGGAGCAATAAAAGCTCACATGTACTATAATATAAATAAATGCTATAGAGATGGAAGGCAAGATGGATTATCATTATTATCCAGCATTTTATAGCACTTCATATTTTGCAAATGGTTTCACAATCCAGTGTAATGTATCTGTGGGTCTAGTGGATGGAAATGTTGCAGGCTTCAAGGAATAGCAGTTAGCACATCCATTAATAAATAGTGTTCCACTTAAGTTTTTATTGTCTGAATGTTCTTAACAGTGTTCTCAACAGTGGTTTTTGGTAACTTTTGGTAATTAATAGTACATAATTTTAATGAATATGCTTAAATTTTTTGGTTTTAAATTTCCAGATCTGAGCCTGACTTTATGTGAATATGTCACTGCCATAGAATATAAGCAGAAGGACTGACTGGGTTACACTAAGAAATTTTATTCTTTATAAAACAATGATTAACATGCCTTCATAATTTTACTTACTATTCTTTAAAGGTTTCCAGCTTTTCTTTTTTCACCATTGCTGCCTCCCCTATCTCCACTTCCTCTTTTAATAATCTCTGGATGCCACTGCACCAGTGTATTTTAAAGGCCTTAGGCATGGTGGCGCAACCTTGTAATCTCAGTACTTGAGAGGTCGAGACAGGAGGATTGCAAGTTCGCAGCCAGCCTCAGCAACTTAGCAAGGCCCTCAGCAACTTAGTGAGACCCTGTTTCACAAAAAAAATAGGCCTGGGGGTGTGGCTCAGAGGTAGAATGCCCCTAAGTTCAATTCCCAGTACTATAAATAAAAAAGTAAATAAATAAATAAACAAATGTGTTTTGTTTACTGGCCATCTATCCAGTTTGCTACAGAGTCAGCATACTTTGAAGTTCCCTTCCCTCGTTTCTGTGCACTGTCAGAACGCCTACATGTCACCACATGTGCTTTGGTTTATTGTGTGGACCCAGGTATGCTGCACTGTCCTTTTCTGTTTATTATGATCCATTGTGGGAGAAATGATTTCCCATGGTTCTGTTACTCTTATTCCTATTAATTATTCCTTCATTGACCTGGATTAAAGCCTTAGTCTTCACAGGATTGGAATTCAAGAATTTCTAGAGACTTATTTAATAGCAAATTAGTAACTGAATTGTGAGTAACATGAATAACTTTTTAGATGTTTTCATCCTTACATGCATGTGTATCTGCATGCTGTCTCTCTGTTTCACAGTGAGATAACAGGGAGCAAGAAACTGCCAGCACAGAGTAGGCCCTCAGTACCTGGGTATTCATCACTGTAGGTTGCCAAAGTGCTGCCTTCAAGATTAAAAGCTAGTGTAGACAGTGTGACATCAAACTGTATTACCAGGAAAACGTGTTTGATCCAGGTTGTCTCCTCTTACATTCTCATCACTTTAACACAGGAAAAAAGAGAAGTCTCAAGTGAGTCATGAGAGAAAAGTTAAAAATCACAAAGTTTAATCTGTTCACAGCTGTTTTACTGACAAAGGCAGAAAGAAATTCAACAGTGCATTTGTTGGAAAGAATCACATTTTACTCTGATTAAGAATATGCTGAGACTTGCTTTTTAGGGCAACTTTATAATTGTACCACACATCAGCTTTTAAATAACTGGAAAAAATGTTCTGTACTTCTAAATTATTCTTTGAGGGTCAGAAATTTAAAGCAGATGTTTTAAATCAAAGTTGGTGTTTTGGAATGAATACAGTTAATATTTCTGAATATTGAAAGATCTATGTAAAGATGGTGAAATAGGTAGGGGAGGACGTGCTCCTTATATGTTCCTTATTCAGTGCATAACAACCTCAGAGCCTCTCCACCCAAACTTCAAAATCCTAAGCCTTTTTAGTAAAAATATTAGGAGAAAAGTATTGTTTGTAATCAGTAAGGCTTGTGATCTAATGCTAATTTTTAGTTACATCCAAAGAGGTTTTTTTAATTTGACAAGACACATTATATTTCTTTAAAAAATGAAAATTTATCACAATTAAAGTTTTATGCTGGTTTCAGTTAGAGAGTGGTCTAAAGTTGTGTTTACTAAGGAAAACCCTCAACTGTATTTCTCTTACCTTTAGCTATTTTAAGATGCTGAAAATAAGGGAAAGTAATTGAAATGTGATACTTTTTCAGAGGGAATTAACATATTGGTAGGGATATTTTAAAATGTTCATAAAGCATTAAAATAACATTGAGACATTACTTAAAAGAAGAACAAATAAAAATAATCCATATTCTCAGCACTTTAATTCAACTCTTCTCCTTTCTCCCTGTGTTCTCACAGAGTGTTATCTGAGTAGTTGTGACATTGCTTTCTGTATGTAATGTTCTTCTGTGAACTTTCCATGTTGTCGTACCTTTCATAACACTCCTGTTTAATCTTGACACACTGACTCATCCATTAACTACCATAATCTGTTAACTATTTCCTTGTTTGGAGACATTTAACTTTTTAAATTTAATATATATTTTAAAAAATATATTTATATATATTTTACAGATAATATGGGAAATATCATTTTTGGGCAGAAATACATTCTTCTCTATTTCATTATAATATATTTCCTTGGGAGAGTCAAATCATATGTGTCTTTTAAAAATTTTACCATATTCTTGGTGGAATAAATTTATAATACTGCTAGGTATTTATTAACATAAAAGTTTCTCTTTAGAAAATAAAATTTTTAAACACCTTAACAGAAAAGCCCAAGGAGCCCATGAACATTTCAAAGATTACTACCAAGAAAAAAGAAAGTCAGGATCTTTTAAACTTAGCAGGATTTTAAAATTCTTTTCCATCTTCTCCTAAGGGAGCCCTTGAGTACAAAACTGTAAAAGGAAAGGTTATTTAACAATATGTGTTGTACATCTAAGGAATTTGACATTTTCTTTTGTCCATTTCATACTTTATCTTAATTCTTATACATTATCACATTACACTGTATATATCAGAAGTAATTGCATTATCATTGTGTATGATAAATTGCAATAAGATATATGTCTTCATAAACTGTGTCCCATATGTTTTTCAGTTTTCAAAGGTCTAAGTTTCTTCTAAAATAGCATAGGGAAAGTGAAGGGATAACTTTTGTTCTTGTTTGTTCCCAGACCACTTTCCTAACCCTAGGTTTTTTCCAGCCAGAAAACCATAAAACATATTTTTATAATATACTGTGGGGAACATTGATAACTTAACATAAAATTTCCATAAGGAAAAGAAAAAATATCTAATAAAACTGTAAAATGTATTTCTAAACTCAATGATTCTCAAAATTAGTTTCTGGACCACTAGCATCCACATCACTTGGGAACTTAAGGGAAGTGCGAAAACTCAGTCCACCACATGACTGCGAATAAGAAAACTTTGGAGGCTGAGCCAGCCATTAGTGTTTTAAACCCTCCCGGTGATTGTACTGTACTCTAAGAGTTTGAGAACCATTGTTTTAGCTTCTTCTGGGAAATTTACAGTGCCTTACCTTATTAGAGTTTCAGAAAAGTTCTGTAGGTAAAGGAAAAACATACCCCCCCACACACCCCACCACCACCACACATCACACACATACACAATACCATATGACAAAAACCTCTAAACCTTGTCCAAATGCTGACCATGATTTCTACAATATAACACAAATTCCTATAGATACATTCACTGAGTCTAGGTTCAAATTGCAGTTATTAGCTTCACCCTTAGTTATCAATATATTTATATGTGTTCATCAATATTTGATATATTTCTGTGGCAAGACCATGGGAAGAGCCACAGCCCTCTGTTAAGACAGTAGCAGGATAGTTTTGCCTGCCAAGTTGATTCTTTATTTTCCAGTACTTGTTTGTCCTTCATATCTTAATAGATATGAGAAGAGTATGTGTCTGGTATGAAATGGTTCCTGTGTAACAAAGACTGATAGGAGTTCTCTTTTCATTTGCTTAATACTAAGTGATGATAATGCATGAGCAAAATTTATCAATATTCAATGAATGAATAGATCCTAAGTGAAATAACTTGTTGAACCTTTGTAGTAAATATTTATCATCTGACAAGAAATGAGACTAACCATGCTACCAAATGAGAGTATAAATATAATACACTAGAATTATAAGCAATTATTTCTACACATGCTATAAAGTTGAAAGTTACATTTCTTGTCTGTTGTTACCAGTTCAGAGGCTAATGGGGAAACACTGTTTTGATAGCAGACTTCTGACAGTTTAATGATAGTGATCAAGTTTATGCATTTTATTTAAATATCTATAGTCATATGCTCTCTTTATACCTTTTAAAAATTAGATTTAAAGGGAAAATGTTACATTTTATCTCATCACAAAAGCCTCTGTTTGTATATGTTTTATATTTGCATGTCTCTTACTCTGTGTGCTTAAATTACAAAGAAATTCCATAGTTCAAATGAGCATGAAGTTGTTTAGCAAACTGAGATTACATAGCTACAAAACCCTGGGTAGATGGTATCTATAAATAGAGATGCCTAACGTGGAAAGCTTTCTGAACAATGTAAATGGACCTTTTTCAAAAAGAAGTAGAGAGGAGGAAAGCCTACAGTGTTGATTTAAAAGATTGTAATTAGAATTAGATTCCAATAATTAGATCCCAGTAGACTGAGTTCAGACTTTCTTTTTCCTCAAACAAACAAAACATAAATGAGTGTAGGATGTCATTTCTGCAAGAATGAAAATAGAAATGGAATTTTAAATAAAGATTGTGAAGCAAAATGAGGCATTTTAATTCTTGCACCTGGAATCATTTTATAATGAAATGCAAATTAATTCTAAAAATCTCTGACCTCTGTTTTGCTGATTACAGCCTAAATTTACTCATTTGGTTTTTAGAAAAAGAGAAAATGCATTCCAAGATGAAACTATTTAGTACATCTACTTTGGAATTTCATAATAGATGGTTGACTCTATGGCTGAATAATTTCACATTCCCAATATCAAGGAAGATCAAAGGCCAAGGATGGAATATTTGGAATGAATCAGAAGTGAAGCCATTATGATTATTCGAAATCATTAGTTGGCTTAAAATTTTATTCATCCTACACTAGTGAGCTCTTATGGGATGCTTACTTATTGTAGATTCTTTATTTCTACATTTCCAAAAAAAGAAAAACTGAAATCTACTTTTTGGCTTTGAAAAATATAAATCTGAGCTTCATTAGTTAACATTTACAAAAAAGAGGCAAACTTCAATCAAGATTCTCACACAGATGTTTAAGAACTAATATTTATATGATGGTAGAAAGTAGATGAGCTGATTGAAAGACAAAGGTTTTTAAAAATTTCTTCTGGATTTATGTCACTTAATCATATCTTATTTTCCTTATCAGTTCAATGATCAATGTTGTCATCAGTTTATCTAGGAGGAAAATAAAAACTGGAAGGTCATTAAAAATATACACCATCAAAAATTTTGATTACTGTAGATGAAGACATGGCAAATTCACAAGTATTCATAAAACAGCTATTAGATAAGACTGAGAGACTAGAAAGAAAATTTTGGATCTAATGGAGATAAGTTTTACCTATTTATATCAATATTCTTTCTAAAAGGAATTTGAAGATATTTACAATAAGTAAACCTAGGCTTTATTTGTTTAACTTTGAATAGACAAGGAAAACCAGGACACAGACAAGAAAGAAAAAAAGGTAGGATGGTAACCAAGAAACTTAATTTAACATTTATAATAATTTTCATATAATTAGGCTCTGAGCTCTCTAGGGGAAAATGCAAATGAAACTAGTATGTCTATATTATCTTAAGTGTTAGCTGTAAATACTGTAAAGTGACATTTTTTGTTTGTCTTAATAGTATAGACACATATTAAATCAATGTTTGCTGATAACTTTCATCCAATAGGTCACCTAGTTCAACCACTGCCCAAGTTATCTTTTAAAATAGCTTAGTGTTTTTTTAACTTTTTATGTTCATTTATTGGTGCATTGTAAATTGTAATTATACATTTTGATATATGTCAGGGTATGAACATCATACATGCACACATTGCACATTTAGCCCTCCCTCCAATCCCACCCTATTCCCTCCCCCTTCCCTCCCTTTCATGCTCCAGATAGTGATTGAGTCTTATAGGTTTGTGTATGTACATC
>PVJS01019368.1:0-33790 GCA_004027185.1 Glis glis | reverse complement strand
AGAGAGAGAGAGAGCTGAGGCTGGCCGCGAACCCGGATCCTCCGGTCTCTGCCTCCCAAAGTACTGGGATTACAAGCGTGCGCCACCACGCCCGGTCCTATTTTTATTCTTTATTTTGAAACAGGGTCTTACTAAGTTGCGGAGGGCCTCACTAAGTAGCTGAGGCTGGCCACGAACCTGCAATCCTCCGGTCTCAGCCTCCTGAGTACTGGGATTACAGGTGTGTGCCACCACGCCTGGCTTCACTATGAATCTTTAAAAAATAGGGACACTTCTGAAATAATCAATGCTGGTATCATATAGAAATTAACAAAAATTTATTCTTACATGAGAAAATACTTGCCAAAACAAGTACCTAAGTAATAATCACATCATTTTATTCTGTTAGACCCACTAGTAAGTTCTACCTTATGTTTCAAAGGCCACTGGTTTAAACACTTGTACTATCTGCAGCATGACAAAAAGACAATGATTATTTTAAATGGATCCATCTAGCTTGAATACAAACAATGACAATAGCAAAAAACATTAGTATTTCCTTGTGGCTTAACACACATTTGAAGAATGTAATTCATGTTGCTAAAACCAAATCTGCTCCATAATAGTAGCAGCATTTTAAATGTTGATCATCAAAATATCAACTGCTCAATGAATATACAGGTAAGTTGCTTACTTTTTTCTTAAAGGTCACTGCGAGTCCAATATAGAATTAAGTATATAGAACCCTTAATTTTGAAAAACAATTAAAAAAATTTTAAGTTATCTATCTCCTGGGCAAACAATTATACTAAGGCAAAGAAAAATTTAAATTATAAAACTGTTAGATCTCAGAAAACTAGGAAAATGATAGACTGCAAAGAATATGATGTTAGGAAAAAAGAGAAGACAGGTGCAGTGTTGCATGTCTATAATCCAAGCCATTTGGAAAGCTGATAGAGAAGCTGGGTCCAGGAGTTAGAGACCAGCCTGGGCAACACAGGGAAACTGTCTCAAAACAAAACAAAACAAAACAAAACCAAGGGGAAAAAAAAGAAATTGAGAAAAATGTTTTAAATTATTGCACAGAATGGTGGGTTTCATTGTGGTATACAGGCACATGCTTATAATTTAGTCAATTTCACTCCCCAATACTTCTTCCTTACCCTTCCCTCCTCCCTTCTTCTACCCTAATGGTCTTTCCTCTATGAGAAAGGTGTTTGTTATAGCAAAATATCAATTCTTCTTCTCTATTCTTATGCATCAACTAAATGTTAACAAGGGAACAGCGCTAATGAAAACAGAAACTAAAGCTTTAAGAGTTAACAATTCTAGCCAGGTGTGGTGGCCCACGCTTGTAATCCCTGTACTGGGGAGGCTGAGACAGGAGGATAGGAGGATTGCAGGTTTGCAGACAGGCTCAGCTACTTAGTGAGGCCCTCTGCAACTGAGTGAGAATAAAAAATAGGGCTGGGGGTGTTGCTCAGAGGTGCAATGCCCCTGGGTTCAATCCCCAATACTGCAAAAAAAGAGCTAACAATTATTCTAAAAGCCAATTGTTAGGATTATCATGGTCTGAGCGAGGTTCACAGTCATCTCATGATGAATGCCTTTAATCACCTTATCACCTACATCACGAGGGTGGAGCAATGGGAATGTTAATTTCAGAGTTATCTTTTGTAAAGGATAGCACTAAAACAAAAATATCCACAGAGAGACTATAAATGATTAATAAACTAGGTATTTATTTCTTTAAAATGGGATTTAGCATCATTTGGGTTTTTAAAAATGTTAATACGCACTTACTTAATACAAAATATTACTTCTCTACTACCTAAACTGATTCTAAAATAAAATTGTTTCAAAAAAATATTGGAGCCGGGTATGGTGGCACACGCTTGTAATCCAGTACTTGGGAGGCGGAGATGGGAGGATCCGGGTTCGCGGCCAGCCTCAGCTAATTAGTGAGGCCCTCCGCAGCTTCGTGAGACCCGGTTTCAAAATAAAGTATAAAAAATAGGGCCAGCGATGTATCTCGGAGGCAGAAGCCCCTGGGTTCAATCCCTGGTACCGCAAAAAAAAAAAAAAAAAAAAAAAAAAGAAGCTGGGCGTGTTGGTGTAGCATATCTGTAATTCTAGTACTTGGAGGTAGAATACCTTTAGGTTCAATCTCCAGTAACACTCACCCACAACATTAGAAATAATAAAATCTAGAAAGTACAAACCTAAGTAGATGTTTATGTTTAAGAGATTAAACATGAGGGTTGGAAGTATGGCTCAATGGTCGAGCTCTTGCCTAGCATGTGTGAGGCCCTGGGTTTGATACCCAGCACCACAAAAAAGAAAACAAAAAAATTAAATATATTATAGCATATAAAATTGTAATTTAATTCAATAGTAATTCATGCAAGCATCAAATTAAAATTGGAGATCAAAAACCTTAAGGGCATGTGTATACTGCTTCAACTGCTTTCTACTTAACACTAAAATATTTTCAATATAATAAAGAATACTTAAGTTACAGCTATGTGTTCATTCTGTCCTTAATATAGGTTTTTTTTTGTTGGTGGTACTGGGGATTGAACCTAGAGGCATTTTACCTCCGAACTACACTCCCAGCTCTTTTTATTTTTTGTTTTAAAACAGGGTCTCAGCCGGGTGTGGTGGCACATGCTTGTAATCCCAGTACTTGGGAGACTGAGACAGGAGGATCAAAGGTTCGTGGCCAGCCTCAGCAACTTAGCAAGGCCCTCAGCAACTTAGTGAGGCCCTCAGCAACTTAGTGAGACCCTGTTTCAAAATAAAGAATAAGAGCCAGGCGTGGTGGCGCACGCTTGTAATCCCAGTAGTTGGGAGGCTGAGACCGGAGTATCGCAGGTTCATGGCCAGACTCAGCTACTTAGTGAGTCCTTTCGCAACTTAGTGAGACCCTGTTTCAAAATAAAGAATATAAAATAGAGCTGGGAGTGGAGATCGGAGGTATAATACCCCTGGGTTCAATCCCTAGTACCGCAAAAAAAAAAAAAAAAGCTTCAAAATAAAGAATAAAATTGGGCTGGGGGTGTAGCTCAGAAGTAGAATGCCCCTAGGTTTCATTCCCAGTACCAAAAAAACCCAAAAAACCAAAAAACAAACAAAAAAACCCCAGGGTCTCACTAGGTTGCTGAGTCTCGCTAAATTGCTGAGGCTGTCCTCAAACCTGTGATCCTCCTATCTCAGCCTCCCAATTACTGGGATTAGAGGTGTGAACCACCAAGCCAAGCTCTTAAAATAGTTTAAGTGAGCCGGGTGTGGTGGCGCCAACTTGTAATCCCAGTACTTGAGAGGCTGATGACGGGAGGATCGTGGGTTCGTGGCCAGCCTCAGCTACTTATTGAGGCCCTCAGCAACTTAGTGAGACCCTGTTTCAAAATAAAGAATAAAAAATAGGGCTGGGGTATAGCTAGAAGGTAGAATGCTCCTGGGGTTCAATCCCCAGTACTGCCAAAAAAAAAAGAGAAAACAATCTGATTCAAACCAGGTGCAGTGGCACATGCCTATAATCCCAGTACTTGGGTGGGAAGCTGACAGGAGGATCACAGGTTCAAGGCCAGCATATGATAACTTACTAAGAACCTATTTCAAAATAAAAAATGAAACAGGACTGTGGGTGTTGCTCAGTGGTAGAATGTCTCTGGGTTCAATCCCAAGCACCAAAAAACAAACAACCAAAATTGAAAAGGGTTGGGGGTAAACTCAGAGGTAGAATGGCCTTGGGTTCAATCCCTAGTACAATACAAACCAACACACACACACACACACACACACACACACACACACACAAACAGACACACACACACACACACACACACACACACACACTCTCTCTCTCTCTCTCTCTCTCTCTCTCTTACTCACTCACTCACTCTTGCTCTCTGACTCGAGGACTGGGGATGCAGTTCAATGCTAGAGCGCTTCCCTAGCATGTACAAGGTCCTGAGTTTAATTCCTGGTACCATTAAAAAAAATCTGATTCGATTATAATCTCATTAGTGGCTTGAATATGATTTTTTCTTTGTAATAAACCAATTATAACATAGTTTGACTTTGACAAAGTCACAACTGATCAGAAATTATTTTGTTCCAAAATTTAAGATAATGTTTGTTTTTTCTTGCAATAGTTTTTATAAACACTACTCCACAGGTAATTCACATAGAACTCCAGCATTGTTACTTACGTCATCACTCTGCTGGGCTTCTTGCATTACAAATTCTCGGACCATAGATGGACTAAACTCTACTAGATAAGAAAATATATCTGTAGCAGCTGATCTGACTTGCAAATCATCCATGCCCTGATAAAAGGAAAGCTAGGTTACTTAGAGACTGTTAACAAAAGTTATTCTTGCATTCCCCTTTTCTTTTCTAAATCTATGTATTACCTTTCAAGTTTCTGAAGTAAGACATTCAACTGCAACCAAAATATATAATTTCTCCATCCTCTTCCTCTTCTTTTTATAAATATTATAATTTTGGGGCAGCTTACTGATTAGTTTCTGCTGTTATTTTATCATCACAAAGATCACAGAATTTAAACATAAGAATAAGCACAGGACCATAAAGCAATGCTTAGAAATGCTATACAAAAATCCAGGGACGGATTTATTTAAATATATGCAAAAATTTAAATGATGTGTCCTATCTATGTTTTTAAACCCTTCCAGACTGTCTCTTGTCCTGGAATTGCCAAGGTTACTTCTTTCATAACTGACTTTATCTTCCATGACATCTCTAACAGAGGATGCTTTTGAAATCACTTTTGGGACATTTTTATCATTTTCACACAACTTAGTTTTCTGAGAGTGACTTTGAAAACATTCCCTGCATTTAAGTGTAGTCCAGGAAAATCCTAGCAAGGGGACTAATACCCCTTTCAGGAAGTGCAAAAGTTTAAAACTATTTGCACAATAGGAAGTAATACAAACACTTCATCTTTTTCACTCTCAGACACAAGTACAGTGGGATTTTCCAGAGGCTATATGACACGTGATGTTACAACAAAGTAAATACACAAGCAGCCAGGAAAGCCAGGCATGGTGGCGCACGCTTGTAATCCCAGTACTTGGGGCTGAGACAGGAGGACCGCAGGTTCGCAGCCAGCCTCAGCTACTTAGTGAGGCCCTCCGCAACTTAGTGAGACCCTGTTTCAAAATAAGGAATAAAAAATAGGGCTGGGGGTGTAGTTCGGAGGTAGAATGCCCCTGGGTTCAATCCCCAGTACTGCAAAAAAAAAAAAAAAAAAAAAAAAAAAAAAAAAGCAGCCAGGAGAATCTACTTATATTCTATTGAGCCAGTCATTAAAGGGATTAGCAAAAAACAAAAATAACCCCCAAAACAAAAATTGCAAAACAATGTAAATTATTGTTTACATTATTTTTGTCATGGAAAAATTATTTTTTCATACTTTAAAATGAATTAATACTTTAAAAAATTTCTCCTATTAGCCAGGTGTAGTGGCGTATGCTAAGGCAGCTATTTGGCCCAGATATATGGGATGCTAAGGCAGGAGGATCTCACGATTTAGACCAGCCTGGGCAACTAATCAAGAACCTGTCTCAAAGTAAAAAATAAAAAGCGCTGGGGATGCAAATAACAGATATTATAATAAAAATCTGAAAACTGAAACCATTCTTGGGGTAATTTATTATCAGGCAAATAATAACCTAAATTATAGAATTCAATATGCCTCAACCCAATGCTCTTGAGGTATCGAAAAATATATAAAGAATATGCTTTACTACAATAAATTCCAATCCACAATATAAATCTACTATAAATTCACTATTTCATAAGCATAAGAAGCCATATAATTACCATTACAATTTCAAGAGCAGGAAGAATTCCCAATTTTGCCAAAGTTTTGAAGAATGCATCCCTGTTTTGAGGTTGTAACGTCTGAGAAAATGCACAAAATTCCTTGAAAAAATTAACCTGTAATATTAAAAATTGTTGTGAGAAGTTGATAAACATAAAAATGAACTTGTGCATACTATAATATTATCTGCCATCGTGTGGAATTCACCCTTTTGAAGGATCTTGTCTTTTTACAGTAACCCAGTTCCTTCAAACCAACATTTTAAAGTATATTAAATGGTACATGCCTGTAATCCCAGTACTTGGGAGGCTGACACAAGAGGATTGCAGGTTCAAGGCCAGCCTCCACAACTCAGTGAGACCTTGTTACAAAATAAAAAATAAAAAGGGCTGGCAGTGTAACTTGGGGGTAGCATGCCTATGGGTCCAATCTGTAGCACCACAAAAACAAACCAAAATGATAAAGCATATTAAAAACTAGTATCCCATTAAAACAAAAATTTAAATCATTTCTCAAACACTGCTTCTCTCTAAACACATTTCAGTAAAAAAAATGCCATGTATGTCATTTGCATAGAAAACATCCTATAATAAACTGTGGATGGGTTCCCAGGGAGCTGTCAAAGACATGATATAATTTTAGGAATTAGAAAGGACAACAGAGGCTCGGTGTGGTGGCCCACGCCTGTAATCCCAGCGCTTGGGAGGCTGAGACAGGAGGATGGATGCCAGCTTCATCGAGATACTCAGCAACTTAGTGAAACCCTGTTTTATAATAAAAATTAAAAAAAAAAGGACATCAGAGATTCTACAGTTTAAAATATGGATTTTAGCTGGGCGTGGTGGCGCATGCTGGTAATCCCAGTACTTGGGAGGCTGAGACAGGAGGATCACAGGTTTACGGCCAGCCTCAGCTACTTAGTGAGGCCCTCTGCAACTTAGTGAAACTCTGTTTCAAAATAAAGAATAAAAAAATAGGGCTGGGGGTGTGGCCTGGAGGTAGAATGCCCTGGGTTCAATCTCCAATACTGCAAGACCCCCCCCCCCCAAACACACTGATTTTAGCCTGGCGCAGTGGTACACAACTAAAATCCCAGTACTTGGGAGGCTGAGATAGGATGATCATAGGTTCCAGCTCAGCCTCAGTAACTTGGTGAGACCATCAGCAACTTAATAAGATACTATTTCAAAATAAAAAGGAGCCAGGCATGGTGGCATATGCTTGTAATCTACGTACTTGGGAGGTTGAGATAGGAGGATCACAGGTTCGAGGACAGCCTCAGCAAGTAGTGAGACTCTCATCAACCTAGTGAGACCCCGTTTCAAAATAAAAATAAAATAGGGTTGGGGGTGTAGCTCAGAGGTAGAATGTCCCTGGGTTCAATCCTCAGTACCACACACACAAAAAAGGATTAGGGTATAGCTTGGAGGTAGAATACCCCTGGGTTCAACTCCCAGTACCAAAATAAGCAAATAAATAAATAAAACATGGATTTGACAAATAAAAAAAACTGAGTAGACTACTGATAACTACACCAAAGACGACTTAGATGGTTTAAAGTCAGAAATGTTTCATTATTTTTAAAAATCTCCAAATCTGATTAAATTTGAAAAAAGGGCAAACATCTGGTAAATAGCAGTTACTATTCTTTTCCCCAAAATATGGTTTTTATCTCAAAAAAAGCTCATAAATACATTAAAAGATGAAAAACATTACCAAAGCACCAAATCATCATTCATTTATTCAAGAAGCATTCTTATACCTCTTGTTTAAAAAGAAAAACTTTTCCATTATGTAAATTCCCACAACTGTGAAAATGTATGAGATTGTAGTTCTGTCCTGCTATGAGCCATTTGTTTGATGTTGGGATTTAGGAGGCATTCAAATTCCCTGGGGTGGCGGGGAGGGATTAGGGTGGGAGAGAGAATCACATCATAACATCTTAAGAATTTTCTACAATATATAAAACAACAAATTTTAGAGACTCTGAATAATCATTTTATAGTTTAACTTAAATACATTTGTATTGCATACTAATTATAAAAAATCCTCTTAACATATTCAAGATTAAAAGCTATGCATGCCAAAAAATTAAGTCCTCTTTAAGAGTCTGAATTTCAAGAATAGCTTACCAATTCTCGCCGTTTATCATCATCTGTCGCCTCATCTGTTAACTGTGCAAAAACTTCAGACAAAAACTTCTCATCTTCCTGCATGAAAAGAAATAAATACTATGTACTATAAAATAATTATAGTAAATACTATAATAAAATAAATAGTATAGAAATGCTATATACTAAAAACTTTTATACTTATGAAAAATATAGTTACATTCATTTATGTGATTTGCAAAGTATAAAAACAGATGAAAACTCAATAGCACTTTCCTTCATTAAAACTAAACTTTCAGGGTATATCTGTGCTATAATTTTTTTTTTTTGCAGTACTGGGGATTGAACCCAGGGGCATTCTACCTCCAAGTTACACCCCCAGCCCTAGTTTTTATTCTTTATTTTGAAACAGGGTCTCACTAAGTTGCGGAGGCCTCACTAAGTAGCTGAGGCTCGCTGCGAACCTGGATCCTCCGGTCTCAGCCTCCCAAGTACTGGGATTACAAGTGTGCGCCACCACACCTGGCGTATGCTATAATTTTGTAAAGCATGACTATTCCATTCAATTTCTGTTATACATGCATTACTATCCAATTTAACTAGAAATCTCACTATAAGGAACTCTTTGGAAAACAAAAAAAGAGGTTCTAGAGCTATTGCAGCAAACTTACTACTTTAAATTTATATCTTCTCTAGCCCCCCGTTTCAGGGCCCATTCATTCTATATTTAAACACAATTAAAACCAAGTCTGAGAATATCACATCAGTTCATAGTAGATTACAAAGAACCACAAGAGCCAGGTGTGCTGGCATACACCGGTAATCCCAGTACTTGGGAGGCTTAGGCACGAGGATCACAGGTTCGCGGCCAGCCTCAGCTACTTAGTGAGATCCTGTTTCAAAATGAAAAAAAAAAAAATAGGGCTGGGGGTGTAGCTCAGAGGTAGAACACCCCTGGGTTCAATCCCCAGTGCTACAAAAAAAGAAAGAAAAGAAAGCCACAAGATATGGTACTGGGAACAGCAGTAAAGGAAACAGAATTCTGGCCACAGGTAAGATTACAAAGCCATTCAAAACACAAGAACTGATGAAACATAATAATCTATGGGGAACTGGAGCAGTCTTACATGTTGTGATATCCAAGGACATGATAAAATGACAAAACACTACAATGACCTCATTCTAAAGACTCTGAGGTATTAAGACAGGAAAGCCTTAATTTCCCTAAGCACTGTTTAAAGAAAACCAGAAAAATAGAGTAAGGATTTTTAAAAAAATTTTTATTTTGAAACAGGGTCTCACTAAGTAGCTGAGGCTGGCCATGAACCCGGATCCTCCTGTCTCAGCCTTCCAAGTACTGGGATTACAAGTGTGTGCCACCACACCCGGCTTAAAGAGTATGGATTTTTGAAATATAAACTTCTATGTCTAAAGTACAGGAGGGATACACATTAAATTCTACTTATGGCTGTATTTTGGTGACAGGTTATGAGTAATTTTCCTTTCTGCTTAACTATATTTTCAGCTATAAGCATAGACTATGAAATTACAAAGGAAAACTTGACATAAATATTGAAATTTACTTTGGGGAAGATTCATATCAAATCTGCTAAAAGTAAACTGTTGAAATTGTGTTTTTAAGCTTCAGTTATATCTTTAATTTCACTTTCATAAAACTTAATTTTCATTAAAGTAGCATGTTCTAAAAATGTAGTAGTAATATCAGCAGGGTTGATAGTAAAATCACACTACAATATGTAAAGGATATACTTCAAATATCTGCCATTTTTCTTATTGTACACAATCCATTAATTAATATTGGTCCCTTAAATCCTTTCTTGAGACGATGGAGCATACATGAGAGAATACATGCAGGAACACCACTAGGTATGATCACAGAAAGCATAACATCCTTGCTCACTAGACATCAACGGGCACGACTTAAAGACAAAGGGCTGGGAGATAAGCCCTTTCACTAGCCTGACTCAGACTGGTGCTTTTCTTCTTATTTCACCGGCTTCTTCTGGACCTTGCATATCATGGCTTGCATCATCCATCTTCTGAGGAAGCTCAAATGCACATGTAATCTTTCATTTTTTCCCTCAAATCATTTTAGTCTCAATATTATCAATTTTGATAAATAAGTACATATTTACCTCCATTCACATCTTTTATAAATTTTTATCTTCCTACATCTCTCCCAGATTAATCTTCATCCTTTCCTGTCTGAAGATTTTTAAGTTTTCAGAATATTTTCACAGAAAAAAGTTCCAACTCCTTGATAAATGCAATTTCCCATTTAAATTCTTCTTACATGATTCAGTACTTGTGAGCTGACAGCTAGAACTGCATAAAATATTATACAGAGGCAATCTCAAGTATTACAGTTCATTAGAAGAATGCTTTCTGCTTCCCAGTATACCTTTTCCTGGTGTTTAGCATTACTCATGATAATATTCTTTAAGCAATAAAAGTAAACTGTTTCAATGTATATATTAAGGAAGCAAATGATTGACAACTTAAAACCTATCATAAAGTTGGAATGCTGTTTTCTGAAGTCATTGTTTCTCAAAATAATTAAACTAATCTCTATAGGTAATTTTCATTTTTCTTTTCTACTTGGTTTTAAGAGCTTTTATTTTAATAAAAATTATTTAAGTCAAATTGTATGCAACTGTTTTTCTGGATCACATAATAAAACCTTGTGGAAAAGAGGGTTGCTTCTAAAAAAATCTAAATCAAACTTTCTGCTTTGTAATAATGTAAAAATGGGTAAAACAAAACAACCCATTCAACAATTTAAGAATCACATAAACACAGTAATTTAGAATTACATCAAGCTTTATGACATTACTCAGAGACTGCCAAGACCAATTTTAAATTTTAGGTAACTGGGGTCCAAAAAGTACAACTATCCGAGGCTAGCTAGTGACAGAGATTGATTTACAATCAAGTCTCCCCAATAATGAGAGACTTAAATAATATCACTCCTAGCAAATGAACTTCAGGACAGTTTCCTAAGTTCAAACTTCAGAGTCAAACCAAAGCAAGCCAGGTGTGGTGGCACATGCCTTTAATTCCAGTACTTGGGAGGCTGAGACAGTAGGCTTGAGGCCAGCATCAGCAACTTAGTGAGACACAGTTTCAAAATAAAAATTTGAAAGGGCTGGGGATATAGCTTATAGATAGAATGCCCCTGGGTTCAATCCCCAGTACCAGGAAAAATAAATAACTAAATAACTAAATAAATGCAAACCAAAGCAAAATACACAAACTAGAGAGGGCCAAATTTAATAATAAAATATGTGTTAAATCCTACAATTAAAAAATCTCTTAAAAACAAAAGAACCACATCACAGCAAACAGGATTTTTTAAAAGGCATTTGAAGATTTTACATATTTAATTAATTGAAATGAAAAGTTAGAATTTCTCTGTGCTGAAACTTATCTTTTTTTTTGTGGTACTGGGGATTGAACCCAGGGTCGTTCTACCTCCGAGCTACACCCCTGGCCCTATTTTTTATACTTTATTTTGAAACCGGGTCTCACTAAGTTGCGGAGGGCCTCACTAAGCAGCTGAGGCTGGCTGCGAACCTGGATCCTCCGGCCTCAGCCTCCCAAGTACTGGGATTACAAGCGTGCACCACCACGCCCAGCGAAACTTATTATCTTTAAAAAATGTTAAAAAAAAAACCAACTAAACCACTGACTGCTGGGTTTGCTTTAAGCTAAACTCTTACCTACAGAACAGTGGAAATATATGTAATATATTATTTTTTATTTTTTTTTAGTGGTACTGGGAATTGAACCCAGGGGCATTCTACCTCTGAGCTACACCCCCAGCCCTATTTTTTATTATTTATTTTGAAACAGTGTCTCACTAAGTTGTGGAGGGCCTCACTAAGTAGCCGAGGCTGGCTGTAAACCCGGATCCTCCTGTCTCAGCCTCCCAAGTACTGGGATTACAAGCATGAGCCACCACGCCTGGCTGTAATATGTTATAATATCAACATTTGAGATATCTGTCCTCCATCATTTGTAGTAAAAGGAGAAATGAGAACTTCCTGGTCTGAAAAGGATCTTATTCTGGAGCTGTTTGTGGAAATAACCTCACTTTATTGACTTTCAGGAATTTAATTTGTAAAACATGTTTGAACTGGGCATGTTGACTTGGGAGGCTGAGGCAGGAGGATCACAAGTTTGAGGCCAGCCTGGGCAACTTTGCAAGATCACCCGGAAATAAAATGAAATAAAAAGGGCTGGGCATATATTATCAGTGGTAGAGTACCCCTGGGTTCAACCCCTAGTACCAAAAAAACAAACCACAGACACATACTAGATAGCCAAAAGGATATCTAGAAACATCGAATACCTAGTCCAAAGTTTCAACAAAGAAACTTCAGAGTTTGGCTTTTGGAAATGAGTGTTTAGATACCAGTCACAATCTTACTTACTTTCCTTCATACATTTTAAAAATAGAATTTCGCATCACTGCTGGCACATAAGAGATAGTTAAGTGGTAAATCCTAGATAAACAAAGGGTAGTTCATAGTATCTGGCTATTTCATAAAATGCATCTTATAGACCAGGAATGAGTAAGACAGATTCTCTCCCCTCCCTCCCTCCCTCCCTCCCTCCCTCCCACCCACCTACCTACTTAGAACCTAGGGGCATTCTACCTCTGAACTATACCCCAAGCTCTCTTTTTTATTTTGAAACAGGGTCTCACTAATTTGCTGAAACTGGCCTTGAACCTGTGATCCTCCTGTCTCAGCTTCCCAAGCATGGATCACCACACTTGGCAAATCTTTCTTTTCTAAAAGCTGCACTTGTTATTTGTTATAGCTTTTACAAATATATCTATTATAAAATATACTAACAAAACTGTTACAAATACTTTTAGGTTAGTTTGCATAATTTATTCTTAAATATTAAAAAATTGTGATTTCCTATTATGGATTTGGAAACTTCTGAATTCAAAAGCAGTCAACTGAAAACTACATTTGAGGTTCTGACACTAGGCTCTAGGTTCTTTACATCAACTATAGAGTGTGACTCTTTCCAATCTCCTGAGACTGTAACTGTTTTTCTGTCAGAAGGTAAATTATACCTTGAATTGTATAACATGTTTCTTTTTTTAAAGGCCCTATATATTATAGAAGGAACCTCCCTCACACTCATTAGAGGGGAATAATAAAAAACTCAGTTTGTAAAAACTGAACTGGAGAAGTATATCCTATACAAAAAATAAAGCAACAATAATGGAAAGATGACTATTGGTTGGAAATGTCATAAAATAGTGTCGAATAGTTAAAGTCAGAGTTTCTTAATTATTTGGTCTCAGAATCCCTTTAAAATCTAAAAATTAAGTAGAGCCCCAAAGAGCTTTTATTATGTAGGTTGTGTTTACTGATGTTTATCATCATTAAAATTACAATTGAAGCATTTGAAAAATTTATAAATTCATTTTAAAAAATAAGTAATTATAGCTGGGCATGGTGGTACATGCCTGTAATCTTAATATTTGGGAGGCTGAGACAGAATTGCAGGTTTGAGGCCAGCCTCAGCAATTTAGCGAGATCCTGAAAAAAAGGCTGGGGTGTAGGTTGGAGTCAGAACGCCCCTGGGTTCAATCTCCAGTACCAAGGGAGGGGGGAAGCAATTATATGTTTTTGTATTATTTTAAGAATCAATTATATGATCCAAAATTTTTACAACTGAGAAAGAATGGCCCTCTTTTACATTTTTGCAAGTCTTTAATGTCTAGCTTAACAGAAGATTCTTGTATCTTCTTTGGTATTTAATCTGCTAATGTTATTTTGGCTGAAAAAATAGCTTCACATTGACATGAAACTGAAAAAGGGAAAACTTATGGACACCTGTGAAAGAGTTTCAGGGACCTCTAGGGATCCTGGGACCACACTTTGAGAATCACTACACTATGTATATAGTGTCTGCTCAAGAAACTTAGTAACTGATATGGAAATAACAAGGGCAGTCATACAGGAAACCAAGAATAGTCTAATTTTGCAAGTAATGTAAAGTCTTCAAAAGCATGTTTAGTATGCCATTAGGGTGTAAAAGAGTAATATGATAAAATGATATAAAATTCGTATTTTACAACTAAAGGAGACAGAATAAAATCAACATCATGTAGCCAACCAATAATATAATTATCATTTCCTGAATACTACTGAGCATTTCTCAATCCTGGTTGCACATTGGAATTATTTGGGACATTTTATTTTTTTTTGTGGTACCGGGGATTGAACGCAAGGGCGTTCTACCTCCGCGCTACGCCCCCGGCCCTATTTTTTTATACTTTATTTTGAAACCGGGTCTCACGAAGTTGCGGAGGGCCTCACTAAGGAAGGAGAGAGAGAGAGAGAGAGAGAGAGAGAGAGAGACAGCACGCGCGCGCGAGTGCTGAGGCTGGCCGCGAACCCGGATCCTCCGGTCTCCGCCTCCCAAAGTACTGGGATTACAAGTGTGCACCACCATGCCCGGCTATTTGGGACATTTTAAAAACACATTCATGTGAACCCCAATAACAACTGTCCCTCAAAATGGAATAAAAATAATTGTTGTACAGGGTTGGGAATGCAGCTCAATGCACTTGCCTTGCATGTGCAAGGCCCTGGGTCCAATCCCCAGCACCATGTGCACATGCACACATACACAGAGCAGTAGCAGTAGCCGTAGCAGCAGCAGCAGCAGCAGCATTACTATCTACAATACACAAATTCAGAGATAGAAAGTAGAGCAGTGGTTACCAAGAGCTAGGGGGAGATTATTATTAATAGGTATAGAGATTTGTTTGGGATGATGAAAAAGTTCTGGAAGTTGCTAACACTGTGAATGTACTTCATGCCACTGATTTGTACATTTATTTATTTTTTTATTTTGGCGGTACCAGGGATTGAACCCAGCGGCATTCTACCTCCAGGCTACACCCTCAGCCCTATTTTTTATTCTTTATTTTGAAACAGGGTCTCACTATGTTGCGGAGGGCCTCACTAAGTAGCTGAAGCTGGCTGCAAACCCAGATCCTCTGGTCTCAGCCTCCCAAGTACTGGGATTACAAGCGTGCGCCACCACCCCTGGCTTGATTTGTACATTTAAAAGTAGTAAAGGATGAATTTTATGTTGTGTATAATCTAACTCAATTAAAAAAAATATAAAAATGTAAAATAGCAGCTGTATTGTAGAAGGCTTAAAAATATTAAAGTTTGTATTAAAAATTCTTTCATAAAACCAGATGATAAAGTTTTCTAAGCTTGACAGTACATTTAAAGTAAACAAAAGAAATCTTTTTGAACACCAGCTTGAACTACAAGGGTACTACCTATCTGAAAACAGAATAAGAATAGCTTACTTACCTGTAACATGCTGACTATCTCAACTTTGTTGAAGAAAATAAAAGATGTAAGTGTAGAAAGAAAATTCTCTTCAAAAACAGAAGGTGTAGGCAAAATGATGTCCTGAATGTACTGTACCCTGTATGTCTGATGTATTTTTTGCCTTAGTTCAGAGTCTGTTATTGGTATAACTTCCTTAAACTTTGCGGTTTTGGTCAAGAATTCTCTATGTCTTTTTGGCTGAGCCAAAGCAGGATCATATTCAAGGCATCCCACGACATCCATGATACACTCATCAGAAAACATCACCTCAAAAAGAGTTGCCTTATTTAGGAATAAGATTCCTCTAATAATTTCATACAAATGATGTAAGCCTTCAGTATTTTCTAGGTTCTCACAAGCTTGGAACAGCTGCAATAGTTTTTTAATATAGCCTTCATTTTCCAAGGCTAGAGCCAGCTTTTCCCTACGGATCGGTGAGGAGAGAACTGAGGTAACTAAGTCAGCAATCTCTTCAAGTTTATTGAGTTCACATGTGGGCAGGTCAATTAGATGACTGGTTTCAGGCATTTCTTCAAATCGTTCTTCTTCTGATTCATCAATGAGGTCCTGTGTGACTTCTACTGATGGGTCCTTACCTTGAACCTAAAAACACCCAAAGAGAGCTGGTTATCTTAAAATACAAAAGAATCAATATTTTGGAAATCAAATCAATGACCAGTGAATTTAAGTAAAAATACCTTTTTGTGCAGCATCAATACTATTAATACAGTCATTGTTAATTAAAAGTGAAGTGTGGGGAGGTATACCAAGTTCAGAGCCCATCATTTGCATTTCAAGTAACTGACCACAGAACATTTCACCTACTAATTTCCCAACCTATAATTTCAGGTTAACTTTGATCCTTGATAACCTGAGTATGTCAGCTGATACTATATAAATTTATATTTAATCATGTAATTCATATAATAATAACTTCACTATTTAAATAGTGAAGCAGTTAATAACTCCACTATACCTAATAATTTTGAATTTTACAGAAGGTAACTCTTCTATTTGCCCCTGAAACCACTAGGTGACTATTACTTTTTTGTACTGGTGATTGAACCCAGGGGCATTCTGCCTCTGAGCGACACCCCCAGCCCTATTTTAGTTTTTATTTTGAAATAGGGTCTCCCCAAGTTGCTAAGACTGTACCACGCTGAGTTTGGAACTTTACCATCCTGGGACACCTCACTGCCATGGCAAGATGTCCTGTAGGCTACCTGAACAGCCAACACAACCTACCTGCATTGGTCTGCATTTTGGCTGCCCCACCCATCTGCTGAAAATGCACCTTGGCTTCTCACTTCAATTATTCATTTGGTACTAGAGGTTGAACCTAGAGGCATTCTACCTCCAAGCTACACCCCAGCCCTATTTTATTTTTTATTTTGAGACAGGGTCTCGCTAAGTTGCTGAGGTATTGAACTCAGAGGCATTCTACCTCTAAGCTATACCCCTAACCCTTTTTAAAAATTTAGAAACAGGGCCTTGCTAGGTTGCTCAGAGTCATGGTAAGTTGCTCAGGCTGGTCTTGAACATGTGATCCTTCTGTCTCAGCCTCCCAAATACTGTTATTACACGCTTGTAATCCCACCCCGCCTGGCTAAAATCATTGATTTTAACACTTTTACACCTTTCAGTCTATATTTTTTTTTTGTGGTACTGGGGATTGAACCCAGGGGCATTCTACCTCCAAGCTACACCCCCGGCCCTATTTTATTTTTATTTTGAAAAAGGGTCTCACTAGGTTGATGAGAGTCTCAGTACTTGCTGAGGCTGTCCTCGAACCTGCAATCCTCCTGTCTCAGGCTCCCAAGTACTGGGATTAAAGCATGCACCACCATGCCTGGCTTTCAGTCTGTTTTTATTACGTATATGATCTAAGCTTATCTTGAGTCAAGAACAGAAAAGCTAACATTTATTGCGTGTATTGTGTAAGTATACAATTCAAGTAATTTTTTAGGTCTTAAATGTCATTTTAAAGACAACTATGCAAATCAAAAATTCAACTCAATCTTTGGAAATCACACTGGAAAACAAAAGGTAAAAATTAGGACTGTCTCACCAACATCACCCACAGGTTTAAAAACAGGAAAAACACAAAGGCAAAACAATAACAAAACAATTTCTATTTTATTCTATGTATAATTTGCATGAATTACCCTAACTCTTATTTACTAGTGTTTTTAATTGTTAATCAGCTGGAATTCTGCTGTTCAATACTGATAATGTTCTAGTAACAAGTGATGCATAATAAAATATGAGGCAGAATAAAAACAAATCAACCACTCCCAGAAAGGTTTATTGATCTGGGACTTCACATCAAATAATTTTTATAGGGAATAGGAAGGTTCACACTATACTTTCTTGAACCACTTTGTCATACTATGTGGAACTGTTATTGGAGAACCAAGAAAAAATTGACTTAAAACTAATTCTGAAAGACTTGAGTATTAAGAATCACTAAAAGCCGGGCGTGGTGGTGCACGCTTGTAATCCCAGTACTTGGGAGGCTGAGACAGGAGGATCTGGGTTCACGGCCAGTCTCAGCTATTTAGTGAGGTCCTCTGCAACTTAGTGAGACAGACCCTGTTTCAAAATAAAGAATAAAAAATAGGGCTGGGGGTGTAGCCTGGAGGTAGAATGCCCCAGGGTTCAACCCCCAGTACCGCAAAAAAAAAAAAAAAAAAAAGAATCACTAGAGGGAGCCAGACATAGTAGCACAGGTCTGTAATTCCAGAATTTGGGAGGCTGAGACAGGAGGACTGCAGGTTCAAGGCCAGCCTCATCAACTCAGTGAGACCCTTAGCAACTTAGTGAGATTATGTTTCAAGATGAAAAATAGAAAAAGGGGTGGGGTGTAGCTCAGAGACAGAATATGCCTGGGTTCAATTCCCAGTACCAAAAAGAAAGAAAAAGCAGCAGAAGAAAAAAGAATCACTAGAGGGAAAAGCTCATGTAAGTGAAAATGACAACGGCCACACAGAAACACCCCACTATTAAAAGAATTGCACCAGGCCATCACTGAAACACTCATTTATAACAAATGAATGACATTAATTTAAAATTGCAATTACCAAGTGTCACAGCCAAGAGAAGCCTAAGGAGATAAGGAGACGTGACTAGTAAATGCAATGTGGTATCCTGAAACAGAAAAAGGACATTATGGAAAAGTTGATGAAATCTCAATAAAGCATGGAGTTTAGTTAATAGTTAATAATAATGTATTAATATTAGTTCACTAATTGTGATAAAAGTCTCATACTAACATGAGATACTGATATTACTGTACTATGTACAGCAGTGGGGAGGGGTTGCCAGGGAGGCAGGTATACAGAAAGTCTGTATTATCTATTCAATTTTTTTCGTAAATTTAAAGATGTTCTAAAATAAAAAGTTTATTAAAAATAATTAGGGAACCAGGTATGGTGACCCATGCCTATAATTCCAGTACTTGGGAGGCTAGGACAGGAGGATCAGAGATTTGAGTCCATCCTTAGTAACTTAGGAGGCCCTCAGCAACTTAGAGAGACCCTGTTTCAAAATAAAAAAAAAATAAAATAGTGCTTGGGGTGTAGCCTGGAGGTAGAACACCCCCAAGTTCAATCCCCAGTACCATTAAAAAAAGGGGGGGGAGGGCTGAGGATGTGGCTTAGTGGTAGAGCACTTGCCTAGCATACATGAGGCCCCGGATTCAATAAATACACACACACACACACACACACACACAAATGAGGCCCCGGATTCAATCCCCATACACACACACACACACACACACACACACACACACACACACACACAAATTCATCTCTGACAGTTACAAGTCAGCTGAAGTCCTGAATACTTTTGATCACTACTGCCTGGTACATGGTATTCAATAAACATTAGATGAACATGTGACCAAATACTGAAAAAAATATCTAAAAGCCTGAACATAATCATTTAATCTTCTTTTGGTTTGTTTAAAGATCCTGTTATTTAGCCGGGCGTGGTGGCGCACGCTTGTAATCCCAGTACTTTGGGAGGCAGAAACCGGAGGATCCAGGTTCACGGCCAGCCTCAGCTCTCTCTTTCTCTCTCTCCCTGTCTCTCTCTCTCTCTCTCTCTCTCTCTCTCTCTCTACCTAGTGAGGCCCTCTGCAACTTCGTGAGACCCGGTTTCAAAATAAAGTATAAAAAAATAGGGCTGGGGGTGTAGCGCGGAGGTAGAACGCCCCTGGGTTCAATCCCCGGTACTGCAAACAAACAAACAAAAAAAAGATCCTGTCATTTAAAGGGTACTAATTATGAATGTATTCTACCAAAATCTAAAGCAGCAAAAGAATTATGATAAAGTTTTATTTTTTTTTTTAAATTTCAAGTTAGCCATCCCGTGGTGGTACATGCCTGTACCTCCAGTACTTAGAAGGCTGAGATAGTAGGATCACAGGCTTGAGGATAGCCTCAGCAACAGAGAGACTCTCAGCAACCTAGCGAGACCGTTTCAAAACAAAATATAAAAAGGCCTGGGGATGTACCTCAGAGGTAGAATGCCTCTAGGTTCAATCCCTAGTACAAAAATAAATAAATAAGATAAATTTAAAATTAAGGAATTTGCTGCAGAATATAATAAATTTTAGGGCAGGGGGTAGGGGGATATATCTTTGTGGCAGAGTGCTTGCTTGGTGTGTATGAGGCCCTGGATCGGATCCCCAGCACTGTAAAACAAACAAACAAAAACTTACCTGACAAATTTTTTCCCAGATCTCATCACAGCCAGCTTTTTCCTGAAAACTTAGAGCCAGGTCATAGTTCTCAGCTTCTGACCAAACGATTAATGTATCCTGATAAAAAGTAAAGATTTCTACATCATTACATTAGAAAACAAGTATCTACAATGAAAAACTGAAGAGAACTGGAAACAAAATAGCAATGACAAATGCCCTCTGATAAGCACAATTAATGTACACTGAACATAGCAGAATTATACAGTATTTTGTTAACCCTCTGAAACTTTCCTGATGTATGAGCAATGAAATAGCAGCTTTGGTACTAAAAATGACATAGATCAATTTTTTAAAACAAAAAAAATACTCTTGGTTTTAAAAATAAACATGAATTTAGTTTACAGTCTTCCAGAAATAGAATCTACAAAATATCCTATATTTACTAACTGTTCACATGACTAGTATTTATAAATATTATGACCTGATATTAAGACATATAAAACTAGCCAGGTGCAGTGGCACATGCCTATAATCCCAGCTACTTGAAAGGCTGAGGCAGAGGATCACAGTTTGAGGCCAGTCTAGGCAACTTATCCAGACTGTTTTAAAATTAAAAAAAAGGGGGGTGGGGAATAGGTCAGTTGCAGAGTCTAGCACCTGGGATCAATTCCCAGTACCACAAACAAGGAGGAGGAGGAGAAGACATAAAACTAGAAATAAGCCCCAGGTTAGTAGAGACAAAGTCTTGAAAATGCAAACATGTCAGTACTTTGTAGTAAATGAAAAACACCTTTTAATTAATCCAGGTCTCAAATGAATAGTGGGGTGTGTGTGTGTGTGTGTGTGTGTGTTACTGGGGATTGAACCCAGGGGCATTCTACCTCCCAGCTACACCCCCAGCCCTATTTTTTATTTTGAAACAGGGTCTCACTAAGTTGCGGAGGGCCTCACTAAGTAGCCGAGGCTGGCTGAGAACCTACGATCCTCCTGTCTCAGCCTGCCAAGTACTGGGATTATTTCTGGTTTTATGTTTTATGCTGAGGGCCTCACTAAGTACCTGAGGCTGGTCACAAATCTGGGATCCTCCTGTCTCAGCCTCCCAAGTACTGGGATTACAAGCGTGTGCCACCATGCCCGGCTCTAGCTACGCTTTTTGAAAACGAAATTTGCCACCAAACTTTATATTCTAAATAAAATTTTTACCAGGTCCTTCAAGTTGCTCCCATCATCTAAAGGAGAGATTTTCAAATCTTTTTTAAAAAACCACTAGAACTGTTTTTCAAACAAAATTTTACTAAGAACTATGTATATAAGAGAGAAAAACAAAGGTATTCTAGTCAGAGCTGCTTAAAGAACTATGGTGCTGCTGGGTGTGGTGGCGCATGCTTGTAATCCCAGTACTTGGGAGGCCGAGACCAGAGTATCGCAGGTTCGCAGCCAGCTTCAGCTACTTAGTGAGTCCTTCCGCAACTTAGTGAGACCCTGTTTCAAAATAAAGAATAAAAAATGGGGCTGGGGTGGAGCTTGGAGGTAGAATGCCCCTAGGTTCAACCCCTGGTACCGCAAAAAACAAACAAAAAAGAACTATGGTGCTCATACAGGTTTCAGGTATTCCTCTCAGTCTGAATCGTTATCTTAGAGCCCTCCTCAAAACATCTTCATGAACAATTGAACTCCAAAACTTTCTTGACTGTACACCTGAATTTACTCACACATCATATATAAGAATATATTAGTAAAAGTAATACTTAATGAAACACACTAAAATAGAAATAAATGGGGTATATAAAGATAAAATAAGAAAAAATTTAAATGTTTGAAGTATAATGGCTCCATATTAATAGTTAGCATTTTAAGGTCAAATTCATATTTAAGGCATAATATAACCATAAATGACATATGGTCACATATCCATATTTAAAATTATCCTTTTAATAACACTGAACTTTTGGGAGTGGCAACTTCTTGTCAGAGCCATTGGATCATTGTTTCTGCTTTGTCACACACCTTAGAGACAGCTAACACTACATGTCAGTCTGACCAGTATCTTCATTTGCACTTTTACTATTGTTTCCAACCTTCTGCAAGGTACTTGTCTATTCTGTTAGGGTTAGAATAATTTGGCCCCAATAATTCATAACAGGCACAATACACTTTTCATAGAAATGCTACTCTTTGCTCAGAGCACCATGTCTATTTTTTACTTGGCTTATTAAACATTAATAAAACTCACTATTTTCTTTTGATAAAATATAGAAATAGATTTTTTCCCCTCAAATCCTAATGTTTCATATTGTGGACTCCATATTGGAGATCACTAGTACTACAAAATGAAATCCAAAATCTTCATGCAGGGATCCAAGGCCCTTTCCACTGTGGCTCTAACCTACCTTCTAAGAGAAGGTTCAGGTAAACAGTGCAATCTGAATTATGGTAACTGAGCATCCGTTTTCATAATCATTTTCTTTTTTTCTTTCCATCCCATTCTTAACCTAAATTCTTTTCCCTAATCCAGTCAAAATCCCAGAAACTAAGTGGAATTTATCTTTCTTATTACTTTTATTTTGATGGTACTGGGGATTGAACCCAGGGGCATTCTACCTCCGAGCTACACCCCCAGCTCTATTTTTTTTTATTCTTTATTTTGAAACAGGGTCTCACTAAGTTGCGGAGGGCCTCACTAAGCAGCTGAGGTTGGCTGCGAACCTGCAATCCTCCTGTCTCAGTCCCCCAAGTACTGGGATTACAAGCGTGCGCCACCATGCCTGGCTGGAATTTATCTTTAGAATCCTTTTTCTTGTTTGGTACTTTGGATTTTTTTTTTTTATTGGTACTGGGGATTGAACCCAGGGGCATTCTACCTCTGAGCTACATCCCTAGCCCTGTATTTTATTCTTTATTTTGAAATAGGGTCTCACTCATTTGCGGAGGACCTCACTAAGTAGCTGAGGCTGGCTGCGAACCTGGATTCTCCTGTTTCAGCCACCCAAGTACAGGGATTAGAAGTGTGCACCACCACGCACGGCTTGGTACTTTGGATCCTACCTCTGAGCTACAACCCCTGACCTTTTTTTATTTCTAATTTCAAACAGGGTCCATCTAAGTTGCTGAGGGTCTTGCTAAATTGCTGAGGCTGGTCTGTGATCCTCTGGTCTCTGCCTCCCAAGTACTGGGATTATAGGCCAGCTCCACTAAACCCAGCTTCAAAGTCTTTAAAAAATGCAAACACAGCCCATGTGGTGGCTTATGCTTGCAATCCCAGTACTTGGGAGGCTGAGACAGGAGGATCGCATGTTGGCAACCAGCCTCAGCAACTTAATGAGGCCCTCTGCAACTTAGTGAGACCCTGTTTCAAAATAAAGAATAAAATTGGGCTGGGGGTATAGCTCGTAGGTAGAATGCCCTTGGGTTCAATCTCCAGTCTCTCTCTCTCTCTCTCTCTCTCTCTCTCTCTCTCACACACACACACACACACACACACACACACACACACACACACACAAATGCCAATAGAAATGACCTTGGTTAAAAATACTGATTTCCATGCCTACCCCCTGGGGATAGGTCTGGAGTGAGGCTCAAGAACCGCCCTTTTTTTTGTGGTAAGGAGATTGAACCCGGGGGCATTCTACCTCTAAGCTATACCCCGCAGCTCTATTTTTTTAATTTTATTTTGAAATAGGCTCTCACTAAATTGCTGAGGCTGGCTTCCAACCTGTGATCCTCCTGTCTCAGCCTCCCAAGTACTAGGATTACAGGCATGCATTACCATGCTGGCTAAGAGTCCTTATTTTGAACAAGGGTCCTAGGTAATTTCTTTGATGAATCAATTTGAGAAACGACCTAATTACGTCTAGTTAGTTAAAAAAGGGCAGCAAAGTGTCACGAGAGTACGACCTTGTAGCTCTATGCATCTATTCTAAATTGGTAACAAATCCCATCCTATCCCTCCCACCCCCACCTCTCAATAATAAAATACTAGGAAGAAGCATTGCTTAGAACTGTTTATTCCAAACATCAGAATAAAAGCTCCTAGGAGAGTATAGAAATGGCACAAGAATGAAAGTGAATGAAACAAAAAATGTCAAATGGCAAGGTCTTCTGCAAATCCAAAAGGCGTAGACACAGCCAAGCTCAATTTTTCACAGCAAAGTCTGTTTTCAATCAAGGTGCATTGTTGTTATTATATTTGCTCATTTGTGCATGGCAAATAGTTTATTCATTTTGGGACGTTATTAACGCCTTGCTTTAAACTCAAACTCTTCCTGTACTAACTAAAATATTTAATCATTACTGTGTCCTTATGGAAATCTGATTCTAAATGAGTTTGCAGGGAGAACAGTGAAAAAGGTGATTCTGTCCAAGACTAGGATGGGAGTAAGACATGGGCTGGGGAAGCTTGACAATTTAGCTGTTATAAAATTATGTTGTCATGCTATAGTTTTATATAAGAAGTGTTTTCAGTTATATGTTAAAAACACATTCTAAGCCGGGCGTGGTGGCGCATGCTTGTAATCCCAGTACTTGGGAGGCTGAGACAGGAGGATCCGGGTTCGTGGACAGCCTCAGCTACTTAGTGAGGCCCTCCACAACTTAGTGAGACCCTGTTTCAAAATAAAGAATAAAGAATAGGGCTGGGGGTGTAGCTCAGAGGTAGAATGGCCCTGGGTTCAATCCCAGTACCGAAAAAAGACCCACATTCTACAGCTGAATATTTAAATCATGGGTTCATAATCCAGGATCTAAATGGCACCTTCAACTTGTACTTAAAACTATGTACCAATTACCCTTTTTAGGAAAACATCTCCATTTGGGTCTAAGAAGTCAATAAATTATTTGTTTTAGTTTTTCCTCAAGGTACTGATCCATTTCTTTAATATGAATAAACTTCACAGTCATGAAATATTTGAGATTCTACTACTTGCCAGACTAATCCCAACTTTGCCCCTAACCACTCCAACATAACAGTGCAGAGCTGAACAAGGATTCTCTCTCTGTCACACACACACACACACACACACACACACACACACACCCTAAATTTTATTAGACTAGTGTAATTAAGACACAATAATGTATCACTTTCATCTCTACCTATCTTCATTTCAGTTATATTCTTATAATGAAAACCTAGAATATCCTTAATCTTTTTTTTTGTGTGTGTTGTGTGTGGTGCTGGGGATTGAACCCAGGGGCATTCTACCTCTGAGCCACACTCTCAACCCTATTTTATTCTTTACTTGGAAACAGGGTCTCTCTAAGTTACTGAGAGACTTGCTAAATTGCTGAAGCTGTCTTCAGGCCTGCAATCCTATCTCAGCCTCCCAAGTACTGGGATTACAGGTGTGTGCCACCACACCTAGCTGAATATCTTTAATCTTAATCTTGCAGGATAGGATATGAAAAAGCCATTTGCTTACTACCTGGCCCCTACTTCCTTACTGAAATTCTCTTCTCTGCTGGGATGAAAGACAACACATTTTCCTGATTCTCGAGTCTTTCCAACTACTTATTCTTTCTCTTTATTGGCTGTTCCTTCTTCCTGATTACCAAGGCCTAATCCATCAGCATGTCCTGTCATAATACATAATACATACCCTCATAATACATCTCAAATTCATCCACCTGTCAACATCATCCTAATCCTAATTCAACTATCATCTTTTGCTTGGACCATAATCTCAACTAGTCTCTCACATATTACCTCTCTCCAATTCCACAGACTGATCCTATTAAATATTTTGGATCATGTCATTAAAAACTCTTCTACAGATTTCAAACTGCATTCAGAAAATCCAAACCAGAGCTGGCAAGGTATTGTGCATGCCTATAATCCCTGCTACTCAGAAGGCTGAGAGGCAGGAGGATCACTAGTTCAAAGCTCACACAGGCAACCTGGTAAGACTATGTATTAAAATTTAAAGAAAAAAAATTTTTTTTAAAGAAAAAAGGAGCCAGGCATGGTGGTGCACGCATGTAATCCCAGTACTTGGGAGGCTGAGACCAGAGGATCCTGGTTTGCGGCCAGCCTCAGCTACTCAGTGAGGCCATCTGCAGCTTAGTGAGACCCTGTTTCAAAATAAAGAATAAAAAATAGGGCTGGGGGTGTAGCTCGGAGGTAGAATGCCCCTGGGTTCAATCCCCAGTTCCACCAAAAAAAAGAAAAAAAGGACTGGGGATGTAGGTCAGTGGCAGAGCACTTGCCTAGCATGTGTGAGGCTCCTGGGTTCAATCCCCAGTACCACCACGACCACATTAAAAAAAAAATCCGAGCCGGGCGTGGTGGCACATGCTTGTAATCCCAGTACTTGGGAGGCAGAGACCGGATGATCTGGGTTCGCGGTCAGCCTCAGCTACTTAGTGAGGCCCTCCGCAACTTCATGAGACCCGGTTTCAATAAAGGATAAAAATAGGGCCGGGGGTGTAGCTCGGAGGTAGAATGCCCCTGGGTTCAATCCCCGGTACCGCAAAAAAAAAAAAAAAAAAAAAAATCCAAACTACAGATAGTGACCAGCCCATAAGCAACACTCAACCAATTACTGGAAGAATGAATAAATGTAGATATTTCTACAAGGCTCAGTCTTAAGCTGATTTTTTTTTCTTCTTTTGGTACTGGGAATGAACACAGTGGCTGGGGCTCTATCACTGAGATACATCCCCAGTTCTGAGACTGAGTCTCACTAGGTTGCCCTGGCTGGCCTCTAGGTTATGATCCTTCTGCCTCAGTGTCCAGAGTCACTGGGATTACAGGTGTGTACCACCACGCCCAACTCTTTTTTTTCTTGATTTATATCTACTCCTTCAAAGGTCCTCTCTTTTTTTTGGGTGTGTGGTACTGGGGATTGAACCCAGGGGCATTCTACCTCTGAGCTCCATCTCCAGACTTTTTCATTTTATTATTTGGAAACAGGGTCTCACTAAGTTGCAGAGGGCCTAAATTGCTGAGGCATACTTCCAACCTGTGATCCTCCTGTTACAGCCTCCCAAGTACTGGGATTACAAGCATGCACTACCACGTCCGGCTAAAGGCCCCTCTTAGAGCTAAAAATTCATGTGATGATTTTTAAATTAGAACCTCCTTTCCCAAACTCCTACCCTACCACTAATACCAGATGGTCATTAAAAGTAAGTCTTTTCCACTTATTTTACTACCACTTCAAAGCTTAAATGAAAAACCAAGGCATAAGACAGTATATAATATGCTACCATTTATGCCAATAATAGGGAAAATATGTATGTGATTTGTGTGCTCTTCTGTTTACATATTCATGATCCTCTAGGAAGATAATATAAGAAACTGGTACTGTGGGTAGCCTTTTTATGTTTTTTGTGGTACTGGGGATTGAAACCAGGGGTGTTATAGCTCTGAGCTATACCAACAGCCTTATTTTGTTTTTAAACAGGGTCTCGCTAAGTTGCTGAGGTTGGCTTTGAATCTGTGATCCTCCTGTCTCAGCCTCCCAAATACTGGGATTAGAGGAGTGGGCCACCATACCTGACTCCCTGTGTGTTTTTTTTTTGCGGTACCGGGGATTGAACGCAGGGGCGTTCTACCTCCGCGCTACACCCCCAGCCCTATTTTTTATACTTTATTTTGAAACCGGGTCTCACGAAGTTGTGGAGGGCCTAAGGAGAGAGAGAGAGAGAGAGAGAGAGAGAGAAAGACAGGGAGAGAGAGCGAGAGAGCTGAGGCTGGCCGCGAACCCGGATCCTCCGGTCTCTGCCTCCCAAAGTACTGGGATTACAAGCGTGCGCCACCACGCCCGGCCCCTGTGTGTTTTTAACTTATGCCCAGGAACTATTTTATAAATAAGCATCTACCATAATGTAATCTTTTCAATAATAACAACAGATAAAATATCATATGTACAACCTGAGAAGAATCCACATCATAACTAAATTCATAGGGAATTGCTTATGATTTAGTCACATTTAAGAAACAAATTTCCAGATAATAATCTTATATTCATGCAGATAAGAGAAAAAAATGACAAGGTATCGGTATTCCTGCACAAGCAAGCAGGCAAACATACAAAAACCCAAAAGTTACTATGGGGATTGAACCCAGGGGGCGCTCTACCTCCGCGCTACACCCCCGGCCCTATTTTTTATACTTTATTTTGAAACCGGGTCTCACGAAGTTGTGGATGGCCTCATAAGTAGAGAGAGAGAGAGACCAGGAGAGAGAGACCAGGAGAGAGAGAGAGAGAGAGAGAGAGAGCGCGCGCGCGCGCGCGAGCGTGCGTGCGCGCTGAGGCTGGCCGCCAACCCGGATCCTCCGGTCTCCGCCTCCCAAAGTACTGGGATTACAAGCGTGCACCACCAGGCCCGGCTTCAAAAGTTACTATTTAGTAAATTCAGCGCAAAGATAGAGAGTAATCATCTGCCTGGCTGACTTAGAAATTAAATTTACTTAAATGTCTACCTTACAGTGTCTAAGGTAGCTGGGCGTGGTGGTGCATGCCTGTAATCCCAGTTCTTGGGAGGCTGAGACAGGAGGATCTTAGGTTCGCAGCCAGTCTTAGCATCTTAGCGAGACCCTGTTTCAAAATAAAAAATAAAAGAGGGTTGGAGGTGTAGCTTGGAGGTGAAACATCCCTGGGTTCAATCCCCAGTAACCCCCCCAAAAGTCTAAGGTATGGGAAACAAATTCATGTGTTCAATTTATTCTTCACTAAAAACAATATTTGGCATTTTCTAGGCAGAGGAAAAAGCTATTAACTGAATACTAACATTTTAAAAAATATTTTGAAGAAATAATAAAGAATATATTACATATATGAAGACTGCTTAACAGTAAAACTTAGTATTTGTTTCTGGACATCCAAAATTTCAGACCTAGAAGAAAGTAGGCTTGATACTGTGCATATAATCCTGAAATCATTTGTTTTCCTTCAATAATCTCTGCTATATTGACTTTACATAACCACACACACAAAATGGACATAATCCAAATGTCTAATAGGTGTATAACACACATCAAAATACAAAATACAGTGTTAATAGATCTACATTGTTAACATGAATAAATCTTTAAAATAAATGAATGAAAAATCCAACCTGCAAAATACATGTAAGGGTATGATATCAATTGTTTAAAGTTTAAAAACACACAAAAGACTACATATTATTTATGGATATATACATAAGCAGAAAAGTTATAAAAATATGTACAAAGAGAATACACATCGACTTCAGAATAATGTTACCTATGGGGAAGATAGAGAATGGATAGAATAGGATGAATACAATGGGAGCTTTGGCTCCATCTATAATATTCACCATTACAGAGACTTAAAACAAATAGGGCATAATGTCAACACTGTTAAATCTGGTGGTGTTACAGACACCCATTATATTATTCTTTACTTTTCAATTCTGATGTATTTCATAATAAAAATGAAAGCATTCACAGAATGAAGTTGAATGACTACTAACATTTCAGATTAAAAATCAGGAATGTTGCTAGGTGTGGTGGCGCACACTTGTAATCCCAGTACTTGGGAGGCTGAGACAGGAGGATCCGGGTTCGCAGCCAGCCTCAGCTACTTAGTGAGGCCTCCGCAACTTAATGAGACCCTGTTTCTAAATAAAGAATAAAAAATAGGACTGGGGGTATAGCTCGGAGGTAGAATGCCCCTGGGTTCAATCCCTAGTACTGCAAAAAAAGAAAAAATAATAATAATAAGTAAAAAAAATTAGGAATGTTATGACATGAGTTTTCCTTCCCAAAATAAGACAATAAATGTTAACAGAAAATGTTATATTACTGGCAACGTATATGTCTGTAAAGTATCCATTATTAAAAACACACAACTAAAGAAACAGGACTTAAATGCTTCTACTTCAAAAACTTGTGTCAATGAATCTAATTTCACACTAGTAACAGGCTTCCCTTGCAATGTATCCCTTTGAATTATCTCATGCTATTTCCTTCAAATGTGATTCAGAATAAGATACTGTTTGTTACAGTAATGAATATTGCATTATAATATAAACTAACTGTGGCTCAATTTGAAGATAATAATAAATTACTGCCAGGACAGAAACTTTTACTTTTCAGTATGAAATGTTTAACCTAGAAGGGAAACACACATGGTCTCTAATTTTGTTTAGCAAATGTTTTTTCCTTGTCAGGAAAGCACTCCCATCTTTGTCAGATTAATACTTCCTTGATCACAGATGAAGTCTTTCAAATTAAAGATAAGCAACTACTTGCCTGTTGTTTCTGATATGCAGTGTTTGGATTTATCTTCGATTCCAAGAGTAATGATCCTAAAAGATAAAAAAAAATATAAGCATCAAATGATAAAGCTAGGAGTAAAAAAATGAGAATACACACAAAAAACTTTTCATGTCTCTTCACCCTGAATATTGAGTAAAACGAATTTAATTCGCATTTTCTCTCCAGATCCAGGGTTCAAATTTAATTTAAAATATTTCATCCTAGCCAGGTGTAGTGGTGCACACCTTTAATCCCAGTACTTAGGAGGCTGAGAAAGGATGATCACAGGTTTGAGGCTAGGCTAAGTAATTTAGCAAGATATTCAGCAACTTAGTGAGACCCTGTTTCAAAACAAAATGTAAAAAGGGCTGAAGGTGTAGCTCTGAGGTAGAATACCCCTGAATTCAATCTCTAGTACCACACACAAACACTTTTTTTTTTCATCCTATCCCCACACACCCTTAAGGGGAAAAAAATCCACCTAAAATCAACATTCAGATCAAGGTAAGGAGATGAGATGATTATTTAAATTTAATTGAAATGAAAAATTTAAGGTCTAAATGACCAATTGAAACCAAACTTTATGTTAACAAATGTTTTATTTAATTTCCAGTCTAACAAATTAAACAAATTACAAAGCACCAGGACAGATCTAAGTACTCAATATACAAATTGGTTATTGCTTTTACTCTTCTCCTAATCCTAAGAACAAAAAGAAGAATGCCTTATGTAGAGATAAAATGTCCGGGACTGCACAAGGGAAAGTGTAAGAATATACATTATGTCCAGAATAAATCTAAGATTGTTATTTTGCTATTACCTGCAAATATCAGTTACTTGGGAGGCTGAGACAGGGGAAACGCAGGTTGGAGGCCAGCATTGGCAGCTGAGCTGAGACCCTGTTTCAAAACCCAAAAAATGTTTTTTAAGCCGGGTGTGGTGACTTGTAATCCCAGTACTTGGGAGGGTGAGACAGGAGGATCACAGGTTAGCAGCCAGCCTTGGCAACTTAGTGAGACCCTGTTTCAAAATAAAGGCTAAAAAATAGGGCAGTGATCCCCCGTACACACACACACACACACACACACACACACGCTTCACACAACTTGCAAGTTTACAATCTGTTTTGGTGTCCTAACGTGCTTAGATTGTGAGGTATCAGCTTTTTCATAGCACTCTCTACAATTCAGCCTGGAGGAATCTGATTAAAGATGTTTGTGCTTGTGTGTGCACAGGTATCGTGGCAACAGTCTGCAATAAGCCCAGGAAAAGATGCCTTTTGGTTCTCCCCAGCACCTGAGGACTGTAACAACTGAAGCCCGTTACTTAAATCTAAGTTAAAAAAAAAAGGCAGCCAGAAAAGCTTAACTAAACCTTTTGTATTAGACACATAATCGATAAAAATGTTACTGAAGGGGGAGAGGGAGTCAGCTTCCCAGGAATAGCAGATCACCGTCTCGTATACTGCTACTTCCTCCCTACTTTCTCACACTGTAAACTTCTTCAAAGGAGGGACTGGAGAGGAAGGGGTCAAATCCTTAATAGCGATGGGAGGCGGGGGAACAGAAAATCTGCCTCTGACTTAGGGCAAATCCAAGGAAAGTAGTTTTTTACCACATAGAAGAGCAGGCTCAAGATCAATGCGCTGTCCCAAGAGGTGGCAATAAGTGAAACCGGGGCCAGGACTTAAGCTGCAGGCTGTACCCCAACCGAAGACACTGTCCCTTATACTACCTCCCCAAAACCTTACCGTCGGACTCCGCCCGAACCAGCAGCGACATCCCCTTGAGCTCCTCCACATATGTGGAGGAGACGTGCCCGGTGCCTCGGTCGTCCCATTGCCGGTCTTCGTTCAGGGTGTAGACCTTTACTCGTCTGCGTGTATCCGACATGGTGGCTGCTGACCCACCGCTCCGGCCGCCGCCTCCTCGCTCACCGCGTCCGCGACCCTCACTCTTGAGAGACGACAGCGGCAGTGGCGGCGGTGTAGGTGGCGGCGGCGGCGGCTCTGGGGAGGCCCGAGCTCACCATGGCTCCAAAGGTTCAGCCGCGAGAAGGGGTGCCCAGAGCCACCGAGACCCCTCCGCTCACTGCCCCCGACGCCGCTCACTCCACCACCGCACCCTGCCCCCTTTGCTCCCCGGAGCTCGCTCGCTCTCCCGCCGCCGCCGCCGCCGCGGCAACTACTACAGCTCCGCCATCTTGTAACCCGACTCTCGGCCTTTCTCTTCCTCCTCCAGCAGGCTCACACGGGCTGGCCTAGCAGGGGCTACGGCGGCCGACAGGTCTAACGCACGGCATCTCGGCCGCCGCACGCGCTTCCCGAAGCCGAATGCTCGCGCTCTCGCGAGGCGGAGTCCGCGACCCGGGTGGGCGGGCCCAAGCGCGACTTCCTCCTCTCTGGCCCCGCCTCCTGGCGCCGGGTGTCGGTTGGGCGGGAGGTATCGCGAGGTTCCCGTCCGTGGCGAGACGTCTCTGTGGAAGGCGGCGGGATCCGACTTGCGGCTCGGGATCTTAGGGCGAGTGACTAGCTCGGCGACCCAGCGCCGAGGAAACTGCAAAGCCAACCTGAGAAGCAGGCTTGCTTGAACAGGGCTAACCCCGAGCAAAAAGGAAATGTACTCCCTAAGGAAACATCTTCCCAGCCAGAATTTAAGGCTAATTTCAGTGAACACAAAGGAACGGAGAGCCCTTAAAGCCAAACCGGCCCTCGTTATAGAACATTTACAGATAAGTGTGCGTGTCACGCGTGCATCAAGATCTCCAGGCGATTTGTAGGTCCTACGAAAGTGTTGACAATTTCCTACTCCCGCCAAATCGTTTTTTAACGTTTCAGTAGCTGGCCACGGAAAAGCGTCGTTTCCTCTTCATGAAAATACAGTGCTTGTGTTTGTAACCTCGGAAAAGACGTGCAGATAAGGTGAGGGAAGTGACGGGGAGCTGCCTTCCCAACCCGCAGAGCACAGTCCTGGTGTCTTCGAGTTTCTCTTGCGGGCATTCGAGTTCTCACACATTGCGCAGTGGTTACAAGACACGCTTTGGGCCGTAGAAGCAGGTCGTTTATTTAAATCCCTTAGTCGTTTCTTTAACCCCGACCCTCAACTAGTTTCCCTGCGTGTTGTTTACAAAAGGTTGGCCGGAAAGGTGAAAACCGGGAAGGTGCACACGTTGACCCTACAGTGCATTTTGGGAGTTGTAGTCATTACTTATCAACGGGCTTGTCAAAACGTGCTTAATGTTTTTTTTTTTTTTTCCCCCGGAACTGGGGATTGAACCCAGGGACATTCTATCTCCGAGATACACCCCAGCCCTATTTTTTTATTCTTTGTTTTGAAACAAGGTCTACGTTGCAGAAGGCCTAAGTAGGCTGGACGCAAACCCGGATCCTCTGATCTCAGCCTCTCAAGTATTGGGATTACAGGCGTGTGCCACCGCGCCCGGCGTGCTTAATGTTTAACCAGATCCCTGTGAACACTTCACCCGCCCACTAAACGGTGGGCCAGTGTCTTACACAGA
>PVJS01019367.1:16076-28136 GCA_004027185.1 Glis glis | reverse complement strand
GTCTTCATTTCTTAGGTAGGATTGCAAAGCGGGCAATTTACTTCAACTTAAATAGTGGATTCCGCCAGGCCTTTGTAGCCCCAAAGTCTATCCATGATCTCTAGACACACAGCAACATCCTTTCTCTTCTGGTGAGACTGCAGTATTTTAGACTGGGTTCCCAGCCCCAGAGAGCCTTGACTGGTAGGCAGGGCCCCCCAGAAGCATCAGTCACGGGGAGCAACACGGAAATGTCCTTATCGTAAGTGGAACACAGATGGGAACTTCTCTGGGAAACAAGGCAAAACTCTAGTGTTTTTTTTTGTTGTTGTTGTTGTTTTTTGTTTTTTTGCAGTACTGGGGATTGAACCCAAGGACATTCTACCTCTGAGCTACACCCCCAGCACTATTTTTCATTCTTTATTTTGAAATAGGGTCTCACTAAGTTGCAGAGGGCCTCACTAAGTAGCTGAGGCTGGCTGCGAACCTGCGATCCTCCTGTCTCAGCCTTCCAAGTACTGGGGTTGCAAGCATGCGCCACCACGCCCAGCTAAAACTGTAGTTTTGAAGTCAAGCAGGAGGGGATGTCAGGCTAGGTATGTAAGGAATTGGGGCTGAATCTTTTTTTAATTAAAAAGTTTTAGCTGGGTGTGATAGTGCACACTTGTAATCCCAGTACTTGGGCGGCTGAGACAGAAGGATCGCAGGTTTGAGGACAGCCTGAGCAAGTAGTGAGACTCTCATCAACCTAGTAAGACCCTGTTTCAAAATGAAGAATAAAAAATAGGGCTGGGGGTGTAGCTCGCAGGTTGAATGCCCCTGGGTTCAATCCCCAGTACCACAAAAAAAAATTTTTGCCATTACATAAAAATAATAAAATTGTACATATTTATGGGGTACCATTGTCCTATTTTGACACATGTGTACTTTGTGTAATTTGTTTGTTTGTTTGTTGTATAATGCTGGGGATTGGACCCAGGACACTCTACCTCTGAGCTACAACCCCAGTTGGGTTTAGCCGGGCATGGCGGCACATGCTTATAATCCCAGTACTTGGGAGGCTGAGACCGGAGGATCCGGGTTCGCAGCTAGCCTCAGCTACTTAGTGAGGCCCTCCACAACTTAGTGAGACCCTGTTTCCAAATAAAAAGACACTGAGAAAGTTGGGGAAAGAGGAGTTGTGAGATATTCATTGTATTACAAATACAATGCCTTCCTCCTTTAGAAGTTTTGTGCAAAGCCCGGCATGGTGGATCACAAGTTTGAGGCCAGCCTCAGCAACTTACTGAGGCCTATAGCAACTTCAAGAGACCCTGTTTCCCAATAAAAAAATAAAAAGGGCTGGGGGTGTATCTTGGAGGTAGAATGCCCTGTGTTCAATCCCCAGTACCTCCAAAAAAAAAAAAAAAGGCCAGGTGTGGTGGCACATGCCTATAATCCCTATGCTTGGGAGGCTGAGACAGAAGGATCACAGGTTCATGGCCAGCCTCAGCAACTTAGTGAGACCCTGTTTCATAAAAACAAAAAATAAAGCCGGGCGTGGTGGCACGTGCTTGAGATAGATAGATAGATAGACAGACAGACAGACAGACAGATATATAGATAGATAGATAGATAGATAGATAGATAGATAGATAGACTGCTGTACTGTATCCAGGCAGGGCCCCAAGGCAGCTCTGTTTTATGTAGGTTACATGGAACAAAGATAATGTCAATCTAAACAAAAACTAAAACACAAAGAAAAATAGAGAGATTCTCCAGAGAATGCTGTTTTTTGTTTGGGAACAGCAGAGCACGCGATGGGAACACATGTGCTACAGTAAACTATGACCTCTTCAGAAAGGCTGAGACAAGGAGACTTTTTTAAAGTCAAAATTGAGGAGAATCAGCCGGGCATGGTGGCGCACGCTTGTAATCTCAGTACTTGGGAGGCTGAGACCAGAGGATCTGGGTTCGCGGCCAGCCTCAGCTAATTAGTGAGGCTTCCGCAACTTCGTGAGACCCATTTCAAAATAAAGGATAAAAAATAGGGCTGGGGGTGTAGCTCAGAGGTAGAATGCCCCTGGGTTCAATCCCCGGTACCGCAAAAAAAAAAAAAAAATGAGGAGAATCACACAAGTTATTTTGAGACATTAATCTTTGGCCATGACAGTTACTAACCAGGGTGACATCAGCCCAAGGTTGAACAGACTGCTAGGCACATGTCCAGCAGTAGATGTACTTGTAGACGTACCTTTTGTATAAGGTTGTGCTGGCCTCTATGTGAGGTTGTGGTACTGGAAGAGTCTCTCGTGATAGTTAATATCAGGCATTGTGCCTGGGAAGCCTTTCTTCATAATCACCCGGCTTTATTATTTTTCATTAGTGTTGACACAAGCAACTCCATTTTGATACTAACAACTTTGATATTTCTTTTACATTAACGAGTTGGCAAAACACATACACACACACACACACACACACACACACACGCACATACGCACACACATATAACTGTAGAGAAGCTGGGCATAGTGGCGCATGCCTGAAATCCCAGTACTTGGGAGACTGAGACAGGAGTATCATAGGTTCAAAGCCAGTCTTACAACTTAGAGAGACCTTCTGCAACTTAGCAAGACCCTGTCTCAAAATAAAATATAAAGTAGTGCTGGGAGTATAGCTCAGAGATAGAATGCCTCTGGATTCATCCTTCAGAACCAAAATAATAATAATAATAATAATGTGGAAGCCAGGCATGGTGGTACACACCTGTAATCCCAGTACTTGGAGGCTGAGACAGGCAGATCTCAGGTTTGAGAACAGCCTCAGCCTCCCAAGTACTAGGATTACTGGCGTGCACCACCACACCAGGCTTAAGGCATTTTTGTTATAGCAGCCCAACTGACAGGCAAACCCCTAGGTTTCCATTGGAACAAGAATAAACAGGCTAACAGTAGAGCATCTGGGATGGGTAAAAGATGAAATACATTGTGTTAAGAACAGGTGCTCAAGCCGGGCGTGGTGGCGCACGCTTGTAATCCCAGTACTTTGGGAGGCGGAGACTGGAGGATCTGGGTTCGTGGCCAGCCTCAGCTCTCTCGCTCTCTCTCTTCCTGTCTCTCTCTCTCTGTCTCTTTCTACTTAGTGAGGCCCTCCGCAACTTCATGAGCCCAGGTTTCAAAATAAAGTATAAAAAATAGGGCCGGGGGTGTATCACGGAGGTAGAATGCCCCTGCGTTCAATCCCCGGTACCGCAAAAAAAAAAAGAACCAGATAAGGAAACTGAGGAAGGGTCAGGCCTGGAGTCAAACATTGGCCGTCTGATTCCAGAGCCTATAACCTTGCCCGCTCTCCTGGAATGTCAACACGTCACTGCCTGTCTTCTATGTCGCTCTGTCTCCCCCATCAGACTTCCAGGGGGTGGAGACCTCGCCTTGCACCTCTGTGCCATCAGTGCCAAGCACAAAACCTGGTGCATCTTGAGCCTACAAAGGCATGAATGGATGAATGAATGAATGAATGAATGCCTCTTCTTCGCACTGGCAGCCACCTGCCGCAGCAATCAGGAAGCACGCAGGCAGTCGCATTGACTGTGGATAACAACAGAGAGCCTCGGTGTGGGATAATGAAAGTTACAGCGCACGCCGTCTGTCCACAGCCTCGCGGTCTCCACTCACGCCCGTCTGAGCGAACAGATAACTCACACTGAGATTTACTTAAAAGGCATTTAACTCAGCTCACGCGTCTGCCCACCAAGCCTATTACTTGCAGAAATCTCTTCCGTGCATTACCATTTTGATTGCCAGCACTGAGAGACAGGGGTGGGTTGGTACGATCTCTTTTTTTTTTTTTTCTTCCTCTCACCAGTTGAGTTACTGTCTGCTTTTGTGGAATAAATTGCTATAAATTGAGTTACCAGCACTCTAAAATGGGGAAATATATTCTCGATTCTATATGGGCAGCTGACAACATTATGGAAATACACCAAGTGCATGTCGAAGTTTATGGGAATGGTGATGGCTTGTGATGGGTGCGGGAAGGAGGGGGACAGCGGTGGCCTTGGGCAAAGACACTCTCTCCATACCCTTCCCACACTGCATATAACCTCAGTCTCTCACAAGGGAGTTTTAGGGCTGGGGCACTAGGATCAGGATAAACAGGGGGTGCTAGATGGGCATGGTGGTACAAGTCTGTAACCCCAGTACTTGGGAGACTGAAGAGAATTGCAGGTTAGAGCCCAGACTCTGCAATTTAGCAGGACTCTCAGCAACCTCGAGAGACCCTGTTTCAAAACAAAAAATAAAAAAGGCAAGCCGGGCATGGTGGCACACGCTTATAATCCCAGTACTTTGGGAGGCGGAGACCGGAGGATCCGGGTTCGCGGCCAGCCTCAGATTTCTCTCTCTCTCTCTCTCTCTCTCTCTCTCTCTCTCTCTCTCTTTCTCTACTTAGCAAGGCCCTCTGCAACTTCGTGAGACCCAGTTTCAAAATAAAGTATAAAAAATAGGGCCGGGGTTGTAGCACGGAGGTAGAATGCCCCTGGGTTCAATCCCCGGTACCGCAAAAAAAAAAAAAAAAAAAAAACAGGCTGTCAGTGTAGCTCAGAGGTAAAACACGACTGGGTTCAATCCCCAGTAGGATGTCAGGAGGTATTGACCACTGGAAAAACGATTTGGACAATAAAATAAACAGTACAGAAAGGATGGTATCAGGGACTTGCTGGTGCTCCTATGCCCACCCCCAGTTTCCAGGAGTTTTGCTTCTAAACACTGCATCCGCAAAGTCTCTTTGGCAGCTTGCCTGTGGGTGGCTTTGCAGCTTCAGTTGCACAGGGCAGCCCTTGGTCAATGGCTGTGTGCCCCGGAAATGTGGGAGCCCATGAGCTTTCTGAGTTGGGAGAAACCCTGAGGTATGGCAGATACTGCAGAGCTACCCATAGAATCACCCAACACTGGGGTTCCACCTGAGGCCTCGACCATGCATGACCCCCCTCCTCCCTCCTCTCTCTGTCCTCCCTTCCCAGCTCGCTCACAGCTCCCTCCCGGGAGTGCCTCCCTAGGAAGCTGGGTTAGTCAGCTCTGCATCACTGTTGGCCAAAATACCCAACAAGGCAACCTACAGGAGGGAAGGTTTATTTGTCTCATGGTTTCAGAGGTTCAGTCCATGGCTGGCCAGCTCCAAGACAGAAATCATGGCAGCAGGGAGAGACAGAGGAAAGCTACTCAACTCGTGACAGCCTGGAGGCAGAGGAAGGGACCGAGGGCAGATATATTCCCAAGGCTACATCCTCTGTGACCTGCCTCCTCTAGCTGTGCCCTCCTGCCTTACAATTACCACCCAGTAAATCCACTAAAAATACTAATCTGTCCAATGGATTTATCCACCGATGAGGTTAGAGCCCTCATGATTCAATTATTTCACCTTTGAACATTGCTGCATCGACGACATGTGAGCTTTTGGGGCAGGACATTCCAGATCCAAATATAACAGAAGCCATCTGCACATGAGTGTGCACTCAGGGTCTGTTCCTGGGAAGGGACATGGGTCTGCAGCCAGGAGACCTCCACCAGCCGAGAGGGTCTTTGCAAGTGGATTGTGGGGAATCAGGAGCAGATGGGGCAGCAGCCCTGAGGGGAGCAGGATGGGGGTTCAGGCAGCAGGGAGATCTCCAGAAAATCCACCTGGCAGAGAGAGAGTGGGCTCCAATCTTGTGCCAGGCCAAGACCATGAAGCCATGCGATGACAATCGCAGACATAGAAAAACATTCACAATAGCCAAATTATGGAACCAGCCTAGGTGTCCATCAACAGATAAAAGGATTACAAAACTGTGGTACAGACACACAGTGGAGTTTTACTCAGTCATAAAGAAGAACAAAATTGCCAGGCCTGTTCCCTTCCCAGAGCCGACACTCATCAGCCACTGCCAAGGGCAGCCACTCCCAGAGGCTGCTGGGAAGTCAGCCTGAGGCACTTTAGGAGAGCCCAGGGGCATAGGTGGGAGGCCCCACAGCATCAGCCAGGAGACTTGCTGACCTGCTAAGTTTAGCAGAGAAAAGAACTGGAGAGGGACACAGAGCAGGGAGCAGCGGCCACTCACACTGCAGCACCAAAAAGAGGCAAGAGTTTCCCCAGAAGCAGAGAGCACATAATCAGAATGCAATGGTGGGCAGCATCCATGTCCCCTCCCTAAGGGCGGGCCATTGCTCAGGGCAGCGATAGGACTGAGGAGTGGCAGAGCTCCCACTGGACGGGAGAAGTTTCCACTGGGACAGGGAAGTTTCCACAGGGACCAGGGAACCTTCCCCTCCCTCCCTCTGGTGCAGGTCCCCGGGACCGCGGTCAAGCCTGAGACAGAGGGAGGGAGGAGAGGAGCATTAACTGGAACATGGAATTCAAGTCCTTAGCTACAGGTGACCAAAAAAGTCCAGGACCAGCCTGCAATGTTGTTAGAGAGATAAGGTGGAACAAATTGTGCCACCTGGTCCAGAAAATTCTATACCTCCCTGAAAACAACCAGCTATGGAGGACCAGACACAGAGCCCAGTGCTTCTCACCAGTGAGCCCAGTGACTCCTCTCAACAACCTCTGGGGCAAATGATAATGTCCCTATGGGATGACTGAGCATCGTGAGGCTTAGAGAAGCTCCAAGTTTGCTCCGGACCCTAGAGGCGATGTGGCCAACAGTAAGCTCAAACTCAGGCAAGTTTAATTTGGGATGCCTGGCCCCTTAACTGGTAAACAAATGATGGTCTTTCCATACAATAGAATACTACTCTATTGTATGGAAATATTCTATTGTAATAAAGGTAACAGGCAACTGATGCATGAGAGACATGGATGCATTGCAAAAAAAAAAAAAAAAAAAAAAAAAACGCTAGGCCGGGCGTGGTGGCGCACGCTTGTAATCCCAGTACTTTGGGAGGTGGAGACCGGAGGATCCGGGTTCGCAGCCAGCCTCAGCTCTCTCTGTCTCTCTCTCTCTCTCTCTGTCTCTCTCTCTACTTAGTGAGGCCCTCCGCAACTTCGTGAGACCCGGTTTCAAAATAAAGTATAAAAAATAGGGCCGGGGTTATAGCGCGGAGGTAGAACACCCCTGGGTTCAATCCCCAGTACTACAAAAAAAAAAAAGAAAGAAAAAAAAACGCTAAGTGAAAGAAGGCAGATGAAAAGACTTCATTCTGTAGGATTCCGTCTATATGAAATTCTAGAAAAGGCAAGCCACGGTGACAGAAAGCAGATCCGCAGATGCCAGGGGCCAGAGACTGGGGAGACAGGGGGCATGGAGAAACTTTTTGGGGTGATAGAAATGTCCTTTACCATCATGATGGTGGTTACACGACTTATGCATGTGTCAAAACCTAAAATTGTACCGGGGAGTGAAATTGACCAAATTATGTTATGTGTATGTATACATATATAACAATGAATCCTACTAATATGTATAATTATAATATACCAATAAAAAAAACAGAATTGCCCACTTAAAGTGGCCAATCACATTGTACATAAATTACACCTCAATAAGTTAAAAACTGCTGGGCGCCCTGAGTTGGTGGTGCCAGCAGGGTGTGATGGTAGAAAGGGGTCTGGAGCTCAGAGGGGGCATGTGGGCTGCAGAGACACCTGGGAGTCATCCAGATGTCATGATAGACCCTGGGAGACACGCAGCAAGGAGGGCAGAGGAGGATGGGCGAAGCCCTGCAGAGCCTTGAAATGTGTGGGGCAAACTTGGGAAGGAAATTGCAAAAGAACCAAGAGAGTAATGGAAGGAAAATCAGAAAGCACATCCAAGAAGAGGCCAATGGCTGTAAGTCCCTGACTCTTCCCAGACTGGCATGGCCTGGGGAGCAGCGCGGAGGAAGAGTCGCCTGGGAGGCAGCTGAGGAGTCGTCAGGTAGGTGCAGCTTGGGGCTTCAGGGAGAATCTAGCAGGCCCCGGGGTCTCCCCACTGGTTCCTCAGACACAGAAACCCAGAAAGCACGCCCTGCTGAGGACCCAGCAGTTCCCCCAAGGGCGTTAGCCGAACCCTGGAGATTCCTTGGCCCTGAGGCCTGGGTGAAGGGGAGCGCACAAGTGGAGAAAGGAAACGAAATGAAATGCCACGTGTAGAGGAGAAAGGGGAGAGGGGTCTGGAAGGATCCCAGGAGCAAACGTCAGACTGCGAGGAACCCAACGTGCCCCACCTTTACAGCCAGGAAACTGACACCCAAAGAGAAAATCAAAAGTAGTGACCGCTGCTGGGGCAGAGGAGGGTCTCCAGGAGCCCACGGCCCAGAGGAGGGGGCAGCCAGGTCCTGCGGAAATCTGGCCCCCACACTCGCTCACCGCTCAGGACCACCAGGGTCCCAGGCTCCCAACCTGGAGTTACCAAGATACTGGCATAAGCAGGGAGTTAACGGAGATTCGGGGAGCCTGAGGCTGATTCTGGAGGCACACTTGTGGGAAAACAATATGTTATTATAAATGCAAAACTGGCTGCAAAAGTAGAAAGGGTCTGCTCAGGTGAGAGGCCCCAAGCTCAAGTTCCTTCGCTTTTATAACAATTTCTCACCTTCAAGAGCGAGAAGTGCTTCTGAACTGGGCCAGCAGCACCCTCTAGTGGCTGCGCGGAGCAAGGCCTCGGGGAGCCCGAGCCTCTGGCACACAACCAGGGCGTCCCAATCCTAGAAACTCTCATCTGCCTACGACGCAACCCTCCCAACCCAGAGATGTGTGATTATTATTTGAGGCGCAGAGATCCGCATCCAGATGTAGCTACTTGTACTTTGATTTGGGGCAAGTAACTGTACCCTTCTGAGCCTCAGTTTCCCTACATGTAAAAAAGTTATATCTAAGTTCAATAAATGGTTGGAAGGCTCAGATATGATGACTCCCCTGTAAGTGCTTTATGCAAAGGGCACTTTGATATGTTGTTCTTAAAGGAACATTTACTGACATTGGCATCTTTTTCTGCTTCTGAATCAACTCATGTGAAGGGACCCATTCATGAAGAACCAGTTACATTACACTGTGCAGGGAGAAGAGGACAGGTACCCAACACTTCCACAGACCCCCTAAAGAATGAGGGGGTAGTTTATAATTTCCACGTGCCCCAGCATCTCTCTGGCTCCTGGGCCATTATGGGTTTTAGAAAAGGTCACTGCAGCCGGGCGTGGTGGCGCACGCTTTTAATCCCAGTACTTGGGAGGCTGAGACAGGAGGATCTGGGTTCACCGCCAGCCTCAGCTACTTAGTGAGGCCCTCCGCAACTTAGTGAGACCCTGTTTCAAAATAAAGAATAAAAAATAAGGCTGGGGGTATAGCCCAGAGGTAGAATGGCCCTGGGTTCAACCCCCAGAACCAAAAAGGAAAAGGAAAGAAAAGAAATTGTAGCCCCGCATGGTGGAGCACGCCTGTAATCCCAATACATGAGAAGCTGAGACAGGAGGATCGAAGGCTCAAGGACAACCTCATCAAGTAATGAGACTCTACTGTTTCAAAATAAAAAATCGGGCTGGGGGTGTAACTGAGAGTAGAATGCCCTTGGGTTCAATCCCCAGTACCACAAAATAAATGAAAGAAAGGGAGGGAGGAAGGGAAAGAGGAAGAAAGGAAGGAAGGATGGGAAGAAGGGAAGGAGGTAGGGAGGAAAGGAGGGAGGGAGGAAGGGAGAGAGAATAGAGCTGGGTGTGGTGGCGCAGGCTTATAATCCCAATACTTGGGAGGCTGAGACTGGAGGATCCAGGTTCACAGCCAGCCTCAGCAACTTAGTAAGGCCCTCTGCAACTTAGTGAGACCCTGTTTCCAAATAAAAAATAAAATAGAACCAGGGGTATAGCTCAGAGGTAGAATGTTCCTGGGTTCAATCTCTAGTACCACAAAAATAAATAAATAAATAGGGCTTGGGGGTATAGCTTGGAGGTAGAATGCCCCTGGGTTCAATCCCCAGCAACCCCCCCTTCAAAAAAAAGAAAAAGAAAGGAAGAAAAGAAATTGTAAAGTGCTTCCTTTAAGTGAAAAGGTGAAAGCACAGTAAGATATTTTGATAGAGAGGGAGAGACCACATTCACATAATTTTTATTACAGTTATTATTATGTGTTCTTTTTTTATTATTTATTATTGCTAATTTCTTGCTGTGCCTAATTATAAATTAAACTTTATCATAAGGGTGTGTGGTGTGTGTGTGTGTGTGTGTGTGTGTAGAAAACAGCATAGCCGAGTGTGGTGGTGCATGCCTGTGATCCCAGTACTTGGAAGGCTGAGACAGGAGGATCTCAAGTTTGAGTCCAGCCTCACAACTTAGTGAGACCCTCAGCAACTTAGTGAAACCCTATTTCAAAATAAAAATAAAAAGGGCTGGGAATGTAGCTCAGAGGTAGAACACTGCTGGATTCGATCCCCACTATGGAAGGAAGGAAGGAAGGAAGGAAGGAAGGAAGGAAGGAAGGAAGGAAGGAAGGAAAAAGATAGCATATACAGGGTTCAGCACCATCCACAGTTTCAGGCATCCACTGGGTCTTGGAATATACACCCTGCCAATAAGGGGGGCACTGTAATTTGTTATACTGTTTATTTTCATGCCCAAATTGCCCTAAATTTGAACAGCAAGACAGACTGGGAGAAGAGTAGTTTAAGGGGGTAGGGAAGTAAATCATTTCTCAGTGTCACAGGAACTTGGTCCAGAGCAAACACCTAGAACTTAAAGACCCCCAGGAGGGAATGGGATGTCGCCGTCAGCCATCGTACCCCTGGCTTTCTACTTATCTGTTTGTAGCCACATTTTACATATGAGCATTTCCTCCAGAGAGGAGAGAGAAGGGGACTCTCATCTCTTCCCTTTGAAGTTGAAAGAAATTAAAATACATCTTGTGGAGCTGGGCGTGGTGGCGCACACTTGTAATCCCAGTACTTGGGAGGCGGAGACCGGAAGATCTGGGTTCACGGCCAGCCTCAGCTACTTAGTGAGGCCCTCCACAATTTAGTGAGACCCTGTTTCAAAATAAAGTATAAAAAATAGGGCCAGGGATGTACCTCAGAGGTAGAACGCCCATGGGTTCAATCCCTGGTACCGCAAAAATAAATAAATAAATAAATAAATAAATACATACATACATACATACATAAAATACATCTTGTGGACTGGAGTAAGCTCCAGGGTGGACACATCCAGAGAAAGCTGGTCCTGTAGTGGGCAGCTGGACATTAAGCAGTGTGATGTTGGGGATCTTGACCAGTGGCCTGGACCCAGCCCTGAGAATTCTGTCCTCAGAGAGCAGAGGTGGTCCAGCCAGTCGGCACCATGGTTGTGCCTTGAGAACAACACCTGGCTGTCCACCTCCTCAGGGAGGTCATCATTGAAGAACTCCTGGGACACTTGGGGACCAGGCCTTGTGTGTGTGTGTGTGTGTGTGTGGTATTAGAGATTGAACCCAGGGGCATCCTACCTCTGGGCTACACCCCCAGTCCTTTTTTATTTTTGTTTTGAAACAGGGTCTTGCTAGGTTTGCTGAGGGTCTCGTTACATTGCTGAGGCTGTCCTCAAACCTGTGATCCTCCTGTCTCAGCCTCCCAAGTACTGAGATTACAGGCATGTGCCACCACGTTGGTGGGACCAGGCATCTTTGTCGTGTGACTCTCCCCACTAAGCACAAAACAGAGGCAGAGGAAGGCGAATCTGGGCACAGGGGAGAGCGGTTCTGTTGGAGCTACACCGCTGCACATATTCAGGGAGGGTGCTGGGGACAAGGAGAGACAGGTGAAGTCGAATCACAGGTGTACACGAGAACCTGTGGGCACCTGCAAAGGCTTGGGAAACCCTAGGGAAAGCTGGACCCTTCGAGTGAGTGCAGGCACAGAGCTGTCACCATTTAAGCAGTTAATTTACGGGACCGTGCTTGGGCCCATGAAATGGGGAGCTCCAAGGTTACATTCCCCGAACCCCTCAGGGAAGGGGGAAGCAAGTGTGTGTGTGTGTGTGTGTGTGTGTGTGTGTGTGTGTGTGTGTGTTACTGGGGATTGAACTCAGGGGCTCTACCTACAAGCCACATCCCCAGCCTTTTATTTATTTATTTTTTTTTTTTTTGCGGTACTGGGGATTGAACCCAGGGGCGTTCTACCTC